>RCUC01171277.1:0-14585 GCA_003697995.1 Taxidea taxus jeffersonii | reverse complement strand
TTCTGATCTATTTGCTTCCAGTGCATATTAGGGGATAGTTGCCACTGCCAAGTAATTTACTAAATGGAATTCTCAATCCTAATCTGTTTCTTCGCCTCCTACTTACCATCTCATTCTTTCCCTTATTTCTGCAGGTTCTCACTCACTGGGGCTTATTTCCTTAAGTGCCTGGTTGCCTCTGCAAAATTACTTGTTGGGATTCCCTAAGGCATAGGGTAAAGCTACTCTTTCCAGAGATACTTTAGTTTACCATATACCAAATTTATTTGGCAGTATCATCTGGGTACTACCTTAAACCACATTTAGAACATGACCTTTCCTAACCCACCCAGGTCTTGAGAACTTGGGCTGGGAATCCTCACCATGACTGGACGATTCCCACTAATTCTCAGGATTAAGTTTTTATGTTTCTATTCATTTTTAATTTTTTCTGCTTCATTCAACACTGTGGCAATCTTCCCTACAATCTTCTGGGGTTAGGATCAGAAAAGGCTGGGTTTACTTTTGGTTCACTCTGAGCCTGAGGGTAGAGTCCTTTGTAAATCCCTGTACCCACAAAATTAAAAGGATAAACATAAGTTTTCTAATATCAGTAAATGACCCTATGGCAGATTTAATTTTGTTACTGATACTTCCCTTTTCTCTCCTGGGTTCGGTTTTGCAATCAGAGTTAACTCGCAATCCTCATGCTCGTTTGTTGGCTTATCAATGGGGTTAAGACAATTTCTAATGTTTTAAATCTAGTTCCCTTGGTTGCTTCTTAGTGATTAGTCCAAATCTTAGGCCACCACTATTGAAAAATAGAATTACTAAGCACAGTGTGTGAAAAATGAAATATTGAAAGAAAAAAAAAGGACATGTCAGAATGATGCAATATTTGTAAATTTAAAATATCAAGTCAAAGAAAAATATACATAGTTGACCTTTCCTTGAGCAGCATGGGTTGGAAGTACATAAATCCACTTATATGTGATTTTTTTTAACCATACAGTACTGCAAAGGTATTATCTTTTCCTTATGCTTTTCTTAACATTTTCTTTTCTCTAGCTTACTTTATTATAAAAATACAGTAAATAATGCATATAACATCCAAAATATTTATTAATTGACTATGTTATTGGTAAGGCTTCTGGTCACCACTAGGCTATTTGTAGTTATGTTTTGGGGGAGTCAAAAGTTATATGTGGATTTTCTACTGTATAGGAAGTCATCCTCTTACCCCTGTATTGTTCAAAGTCAACTGTAATTTCAAGTGTTATAAATTGTGAATGGTCAAAAAACATTTCAAACTGTACAAGAAAAATTTCTCATTGATAGTGGCCATAAAGCTTTTGAAAAGATCATTAAAGATTCATAATCGGGAATTATATAGAGAATTTCAAGAACTAAATTCTATATAAAAAGTTATATAAAAGCTCCGTAATTGAGAAAGCTGAAGTTTCTCATTTAAAAATTTGAGAATATTTTGTTTGGAAATTTCATATATGTCCAATATACAAGACCTTTCCTGATTCTTGTATTTTATCATTCTTATCATAACTATGTGATATTTTTAATGTAAGAATTTTTCATCACGCCCTAAATAGGTGTTCCCAGATATCTTCTGTGTATCATTGGGTGACATAGAAATATCACAGTTTTCTATTTGTGCCCAGATACAAAAACAATTAAATGTATTGGGAGAGGGAGAAATCAAGACCCAAACGAACATGCTAATTAAGAAATATAAAAGTAGCTGATTTTATTATTGAGAAAAGCAAATATAATACAAGTAGGAATACGTGCAGGTAGCCAACAAATGGCCACAGAGCTGCAGAGGATTTTCTGCTCCACTTACATAAAATTAAAGCTACAATTGTATACACTGTCCTAGTTACTAGACAGGATTTATTTTGCATCAGTGGTTTCATGGAGTGAAGTCTGACACTCCAGCCTTTCCTAATTCCTTTTTTTTTTTTTTAAGATTTGTATTTATTTATTTGAGAGGGGAAGGGGCAAAAGGAAAGAGAGAGAGTAAATCCAGAAAACGCTGAGCTCAACCTCATCACCCGGAAATCACCACCTGAACCTAAACCAAGAGTCTGGGCACAACCGGAGCCTTTCCTAATTCTTTGTCAGGCTTGTTCTGATATTCTTATTTTCATAATTCTTTACCAAAATCTTCTATGTTTGCCCCTAACAGTATAACTAGTTCATCTGATTAGTCATTCTCTTCAAAATTCTTTAGTGAAGTTAGATGAAGCTCAGTTTCCACACAGAAGCACTGTGTGCAGGGCTCCAAGCAATTTTTTTTTTTTTTGAGAATCCCCTGCCTATAAATGTAATTTGGCTTAAAAACGGATTACAAAATTCCTGGTTCTGTGTGAGGTATAGTCATTTATTGATGAAAATTTAGAATGGGAGGTAGAGGAAAAGTACTTATTTATGTGTTTATTGTTTAATCCATGCACATGAAATTATTCATAGTTTCCAGGTACCATCTCTCTTGGTTTGGATCCTAGATCCCCTACATTGTTTTATTCCTAAATGTGCCCAGTGTGCTACTCCTGGGTAGCTTTATAGTTCCTCATGGCAGGAAAAGATGGCAACATTGTTACTACTCACAATGCCATAGTTTTTTAGAACCTATTTATCTTGATATAGGTCTTCCTCTTACTATGGTTCCCTAATATGCATCTTTAATCCTGTCACTATTCATTATGCTTATCATTCATTGTGCCACCTGTGAACACTGGCTTCCAATGACATTCAAAGGTTGTTACCGTGCTTCATTGATGATGCGCAACACAAATGTGTTATCCATTTTCCAGGCAGTGAAAATGTAAATAATACCTCATTTTCCAATTGTGTTGTATTTACCCTTTGGAATTTATGCCACGTGGTATGTCTTAACCCTATGGTATGACTCTTTAGGTTATCATCACTGCATTCTTGGAATGGGACCTCTTTCGATGTAGACTGCATCTCTGCCTTCCACACCTTACCTTCAGCTGCAAGGACAGGCTAGGGGGCTGTGGAGGGAGTAAAAAAGCAACCCATTAATGCAAAAATGACCCATCTCTTCCCAGCATGGCGTAACACTGAGCAAGGACAGCATGGCATCTCCAAATGAGTTGGAGACAAGAGAGGGCGTTGAAAGGAAGGGTCATTGGTTTTATGGAGCAACAGTCTGGAAAATTCTGAGGGGGAGATAGAAGAGGTCACCCCTGGAGATCTGCCTTCACATGGGCCAGCAGAGGGAGGGAGTGACTGTCCTGGGTGCCACCGAGGGGGCACAGAAAATAAAGGACATCTGCTACCACTCTCGCCATCCCCAAGTAGCATATTTCAAAGGTGCTAGAGGTGTCACCACAGTTGGAACAAATAGGTGAGGGCTGTCACAGGGGCCCACACACATATTTACAAGCCCCAGGGCTGTGTGGTTGGTTGTCTAGAGCCTTAAATGAGAAGGATGTAAATAATCTCTAGCAGATGTAATCTAAGAATAACACAAGCTCAGCTTCTTCAATGCAGTGCTATAAAAAGTACATGAAGTATATAGTTCCATACAAACTACACTGAAAACAATTGGGTCTTTATGAATTCAGGAGGAGTTGCTGACTGTAATAGAGTCTCAATGGTCATTTCATGGTGGGAGTGTTGAGTTATCACTTGTTGATGCCCTAACTCCCCAGTGGGGTGGGTTTGGAGACTGGGCCTGTGGGAGGTACTTGGGGTTAAGAGGTCACAGGAGAGGGCCCTCATGATGGCATTGGTGCCCTTATAAGAAGAAACACCAGAAAGTTAGCCCTCTCTCTCTGTCTCCCCCACTGACCACACTGTACGAAGACATACTGAGAGAGTGGCCAACCGTGAGCCAAGTAGAGAGCCCTCACCAAAATCAGCCATGCTGGCACTCGGATTTTAGGCTTCCAGCTTCCAGAATGGTGAGAAAATTAGTTTCTGTTGTGTATGGTATCTGGGTAAAGTAGCTCCAACTAATACAGCAGCTAAATACAGTATTCACAATTTATTTTGTGTTTACTAAAGAATTTTGCATTCATATATTTTAAAGGGACATTTTTATATTAATTTTTAAACTGAAAAGTATATCGAGATCTCTAGCAGTATGATTTTGTGCAAGTTTTTAACATTTCTGTTTCCTCATCTATAAATCTTCTGGTAGGACCTTATAGAATTTTTATAGGAATGAAATCTGCCAATATTTGTACGGTGCTGAGAGTAGTGCCTGGCCCAATACGCTGTGTGTTTATTAAATTAAATACAAGCAAAAATAAAGTACATTTCTAATGTTATTTTATTGTATATTATATTTCTAAATGTTGTCTTTTTACTATAAAAACCAATTTAGGCCTAATGTCTCCCATATTTGTTTTCCTCCTTTGGCCTTTTCATGACTATTAATTATTGGAATGTTGCTGATTATTATTTTCAGCAGAAACACTGAGGCCATTAAACCTTTTCCTTTTTCTCACCCAAAACCCCTGAAAGGATAGAAAGTATTTATACCAGGGCAGAAAAACATTTTAATTTTTAATTTAGATTTTCAAGACAGCTAAATTGTATGTATGCTATTTTTCCTCTCATCGGACTATAGTATTGTCTTTAGCCAGTGGTATTAGAACATTTGAATAAGCCAGTATGTTTATTTGGAAGGCAACATTTTCAAATAGAAAAAAAAAAATTAAGACTTTGTCCCCTGAATATTCATTTCTTTATCGTATATAAATAATGGTTTTCTTTGCAAACACAGTGATTGCAAGATAAGTAGTTCCAATTTCTTCAAACTAGAGAGGTTTCTGTTGTTGTTTTATTGTTTTTGCTTTTATTTCAGAAAGAGCACATTTAAAACATTAGGAATGTTATTTTGATTTCTTATATTTTTTGAAGTCTTAGAGACTCTTCTCTGATTTATATATGCATTTAGTGGTCTTTTGTACTAATACACCATTGCATTTGGATAACATCATTGTCTTTCTACTAAAGAACTAGGCACATAAACGAACGATTCTTGATCAACGTTCCCTCCTTGAGAACTGGGCTATATTCAGAATATATCAGGGTTGTCTTCATTCCCATTTCACTTCTCAGAAAATATGTGGACCCTGAAAACAAAGTGCTTCTAGAAAGCTGGAGACCCTATTTAGGATTCATGAATTTCCCCTGGATTCCCCTCTCTCTGTCTTTTAATTCATGGACTTTCATTCAGGGAAGAGAAAACAGATGCGCTTCAGTAGTACAATTTCATCAAATGCTTGGGCAACAAAGTGGAGGTTCGGACATCCTTTTTTGTCCAAAGAAAAAAGAAATACCAAACATTGAGCCAGGGCTGGGAGAGGCATTCAACTCTGCCGTGCCTATCCCTGACCTGAGTGAGCTTGCTTCCCGAAAAGACCATCCGTCACCCAGTGTGTTTAGCCACAAGAGGGTGGCAGTGCCCTGTGTGTCCACAGAGCTCCCTTGCTCCGCTGCCAGCCCCCCGCAGTACAGAAACAAAACCTCGCTCTGCTGGACCCTCAGCTCCCCTAAGAAAAAAAACGAAAAACCAAAAAAACACCTGTTTCCTGCCTTTAACCAGACCAAGGTTCTAACCAGTTTCATAGGTGAAGTATCAAAAGAGAAATGGGAAATTAAGCAGTTTAATCATTTTTCTTTAAGTTCAAAGGCTTGCAGATGTCCTCATGTCATTAAAAAAAAAAAAATCTGAATTCTATGGATCCAACCTCAGTGACAACCAGCTGCTGGGACAGATGGCAGCAGACAGATGGTCTTCCCTCTGAGCCCCAGATGGAGGTTAGTCTTACCTCTGTTAGCCCACACTCCACCTCAGTTTGATCATTCAGTCCCCAGAGGGTTGTTAGTTTAAAAGAGACAAGGACTTTTGTTTCTCTGTTTGAATAAAGAATCCAACAAGACTGCGGATTTTACTTTATCTTTTGAATAATGGAAAAAAAGAAAATGTCAAAGTTCTTCCTTAAAAGTAAGGCTCACAAGCATTTATTTATTTAGAGGGGGTAGGGGCAGAGGGAGAGGGAGAGAGAGAATTCTAAGCAGACCCCATGCCCAGCACAGAGACCGACACAGGGCTTCGAACCCATAGCCCTGAGATGGTGACCCGAGCTGACATCAAGAGTCAGACACTTACCTGACTGAGCCACCCAGGCATCCCAGCTCACAAGTATTTATATCTTTGAATTTAAATATTACAACCAAGGCTACTATTATTAAAGGAACCAACAGAAGCCTATACTTTTAGGGAATATGTTACAAACCCTAGGATGACTTTTACAAAATACAGTTCTGAGACTCTTTGTTGGAGAGATCGGAAGAAATGCATTCCAACCAGGCAGCACATGGTTAGACAGCCAACCCAGGCTTTCCCCTACTGAAAGTCCCATTCAGAGACAAAGGTCTTTCTAAATTTAGGTAATTTATAATAAGACAGTATGCCACAGTGCTCCGAGAAAACAATTATTTACTGTAAGACAAAAAAAAAAAATCAAGACAATGGAACTATTCGTCATGGAAAATTTATTTTTTAAAAAAGCCTGTGTTATGTTTAGGTTTTGGGAAAACCAGGAATCACCTAGCTTTATCATTTCTGAGGCCTCAGAAAGAGAAAGAAGTGAAATTGCTTATCTTCGATGTCAGGAGTGCGGGAGTTAGGCTGATTTTAAGACTTATTGTAATTTCATAATAGCTATTGTTTTATATCTTTAATTATTTGAAATAATACTTGTCAAATTATAAAACTAAATCATGAAAGGTACTAACACATATTTCAGAGTAGATAAACCAATATACTGAAATGTTTGAATTGAGAAACAGCAACATGACACCAAAACGTAATTTAGGATGAACTTGATCTTTTAATTCAATAGAAAAAGAATAGAGTATTTTATAAAAATGAGGCCAGCATAAATGCATATTGTTCTGGAAGACAAAAAGATTGCTCCACCGCATCATTTATATAAGTGAAATCCAGGTAGATTAAGCATCTAAAGTATAAATATGTATCACTGTATTATCTTTATGTGAAAGTATATATATGTGGTAAGAATTGAGAATAACAATTGAATAAACTTGAACAATACCAGGAAACCAAAAGTTCTAAAGGAAAATATTTGATTACCTTCAAAATTATATATGGCATAAATCATTATAAATGTAAGCTAGAGAGGCCAATAGATAATAATTTGCAACCAACATAAGAGATAACAAACTAATATCTAATATAAAATGAATTCTACAATTACAAAGATGAACATTCAAATAAGAAATTGGATAAGCCAACAAATACACAATTACAGAGGAAAAATTACATATGCCCAATAAAAATATGGAAAGAAGTTCAATCTCACAGGTATTCAAAGATGTGCAAATAAAAAATTATAGATTAATTTTCATTCATCAGATCAGCTAAATTTTAAGCATTCAGTGTTAAAAACATTTTGTTTTTATTTTATTTTATTTTTTTAATTTAAGCTTTTTTTTATTTAAACATATAATGTAACCCCACCACCCTCTCCCAACCCCTCTCCCCCCCAACCCCCCTCAGTTTGTCTTATGACATTAAGAGTCTCTTTTGGTTTGTCTCCCTCCCGATTCCATCTTGTTTCATTTTTTTCTTTTCCTACCACCTTAACCCCCACCCCCATTGCATCTCCACTTCCTCATATCAGGGAGATCATGTGATAGTTGTCTTTCTCCAGTTGACTTATTTCACTAAGCATAATACGCTCCAGTTCCATCCATGTCGTCGCAAATGGTAAGATTTCATTTCTTTTGATGGCTGCATAGTATTCCATTGTATATATATATACCACTTCTTCTTTATCCATTCATCTGTTGATGGACATCTAGGTTCTTTCCATAACTTGGCTATTGTGGACATTGCTGCTATAAACATTCGGGTACACGTGCCCCTTTGGATCACTACATTTGTATCTTTAGGGTAAATACCCAGTAGTGCAATCGCTGGGTCATAAGGTAGCTCTATTTTCAATTTTTTGAGGAACCTCCATGCTGTTTTCCAGAGTGGTTGCACCAGCTTGCATTCCCACCAACAGTGTAGGAGGGTTCCCCTTTCTCCACATCCTCGCCGTTAAAGCAAATTTCCACAACAGTGATAGTAGTGTCTGTTTCAACAATTGGACAGTAATCTGGCAGTAACGTTCACATTTAAATACGGATAATGTTTAACCTAGAAATCTCAATTTTATGATCTATATCCTATAAAAATATATATGTATAAATAAAATCTTTAAAAATGTATTATGTATTAATTTATAAAAACATATATACACATATAAGCTCTTAATGTACAGAAAAACACTTCCATTGTAGACAATAACCAGAGAAATAATAAAGAAAGATGTTGCTAGTTTGAAGGTAGTCTTGAATGTATAGGGTGAAAAGAGCTACAGAATTTTAGGCAGAATTAATGAAGCAAATCCATCCATCAATCCATCCATCTAGGCTTATTTTGAAAAAAATAAATCTTTAAATTCCATGACAGAAAGTAGCGCTATATAGTAGTTTTTATTAGAGGGGCACCTGGGTGGCTCAGTGGGTTAAGTCTCTGCCTTCAGCTCAGGTCATGATCCCAGGGTCCTGGGATTGAGCCCTGCATCAGGCTCTCTGCTCGGTGGAAGGCCTGCTTCCCCCTCTCTCTTCTGCCTGCCTCTCTGCCTACTTGTGATCTCTGTCTCTGTGTGTCAAATAAATAAAATCTTTTTTTAAAAAATAGTTTTTATTAGATCTTTTACCATTCTTAAACAGAAAACTAGATTCTAGACACTGTTCTAATAACTTTACATATGCAGTTTGACTTTGTTCTTACAACTGACCATCTTCTGTAGTTCAGTCCCAGAGACTTAAGGTATTAATATGGCATCTGGAACATTTACACATGTCAAGCTTTCATATTAGTAAAATAGTAAAAATTTAAACAAGTGTATAAGAATGTCAAAAAATGTATCACATTGTATTACTGACGTATATGTTCCTTTCCATATACAACTATTGGAGGCTGAGGTGCCTCCTTCTTTTAAATAGGCAAGTGAACTTTGATCACTTATGGTTATGTCTCCATCTAGTGGTAGAAATATATTTCAAGTATTTGTATAATAAGGCCATGGTCACACTAGGAAACATCTGAAGCGCTGAATAAATAGGAATTACAGTGGCTGCTATTAGGTAAACGTCATCTGGGTATCCACAGTTTATCTTGTTTTATAGGGAGGAAGTTTTTTCTGCTGACTGAAAACTTGATTTAAATTTTACTTTATTCAAATTAGTAGTGTCAAGTTTTAAAAACATTAACAAGACCCATATGTGTAAGGTTTAAATTTTTAATATAAAAACATATTAAAGATGCAAGTGGTGCAGCCACTCGGGAAAACAGTATGGAGTTTCCTCAAAAAGTCGAAAATAGAGCTACCCTATGACCTAGCAATTGCACTCTTAAGTGCAATTTACCCCAAATATCCAAATGTAGTGATCTGAAGGGGCACCTGCACCCCAGGGTTCATAGAAGCAATGTCCACACAACAGCCAAACTATGGAAAGAGCCCAGATGTCCATTGACAGATGAATTGATAAAGAAGATGTGGTATATACATACAATGGAATACTATGCAGCCATCAAAAATGAAATCTCACCATTTGCAAAGACATGGATGGAACTAGAGGTATTATGCTATGCAAAATAAGTTAATCAGAGAAAGACAATTACCATATGATCTAACTCATATGTGGAATTTAAGAAACAAAACAGAGGATCATAGGGGAAGGGAAAAATAAAACAAGATGAGATCAGAGATGAAGATAAACCATAAGAGACTCTTAACTATGGGAAACAAACTGAGGGTTTCTGGAAGGGAGGTGGGTGGGGGGATGAGGTAAATAAGTGATGGACACGTGATATAATGAGCACTGATTATTATATAAGACTAACGAATTACTGAACTCTGCCTCTCAAACTAAGAATACACTATATATTAATTAGTTGAAAAAACATTCACTTATTTGAATGTGAAAAAAATAAAGAGGCTAGTTGTTTTTATTTATGCGATGGGGTGAATTAGCTATCTGGCCATTTCTCAGATCAGCCTCAAGCTAAATTTTAGAGCTGATGTTATTCACACTTACATATAGCCCTCAGACATTTTTTTAAAGATTTTCTTATTTATTTGAGAGAAAGAATGTGTGCACACAAGAAAGTGGAAGGGCAGAGAGAGAGAATCTCCAGCAAACTCCTTGCTGAGCACAGAGCCCAACTTGTGGCTGGATCTTATGGTCCTGAGATCACGAATTGAGCTGAAATGAAAAGTTGGACACTTAACTGACTGAACTACCAAGGTGCCCCTGCCCTCAGACTTTCTTAAAAATAAAATGGTTTCAGGTATAAAACGTAGACAAAACCAGAGAGGGAGACAAACCATAAGAGACTCTTAATCATAAGAAACAAACTAAGAGTTGCTGGAGGGGAGGGAGGGGAGGGAGTGAAGGGATGGAGTAATGGTGATAGGCAATAAGGAGGGCATGTGATGTAATGAGCACTGGGTATTTTGTAAGACTGATGAATCACAAGCCTGAACCTCTGAAATTGATAATACATTATATGTTAACTAGTTGAACTTAAATTAAAAAGGTTAAAAAAATGGTAGGTACATTTGTAATGACTCCATTTACTGAGTGAATCTTTCTGAGCCTTCATTTCTTTATCTGGAACAATATCGACATTTGAGATACCTGCAATACTTCCTGCATTTATTCACATGGTCTCAATCAGCACTTCCCACAACTTGGCCAAGAAGTAGGAAAAGTATTTATGTCTATGTCTTCTGATGAAGGAAATATGGTGTAAAGAGATCTTAAAACTAATCCAATCTCAATAAACAATTAAATGTCAGACATGGAAATGTACCATAGATTTCCTGATTCCAAATTTAGTGCCTTTTAGAGACCTCCTCTCACTTGCAATTCTGATAATTAAATGAATGAATATGTGTACAAATGCTTAAATCCAAAGGAATATAAGTCACTGTAAAATCACATAATAAAGAGAACAATGAGGTTTTTGAATGTGAGAAGGTTAGTGGGAGATAAGATAGAAAAATGCTTCATAAAAGTATGTACATCAGGCTGAATTGAGCTGACTGTCAAAATAAAAAAAAATCCAGAAATTTGAGAAGCTTTATGTACATACAATTTATACAAATACTTATTTTCTACCTTCCCACACTTTTTCTACTCCATCTTCCTAAAATACCATTGGGTCAATTACTGCTATGTTAAGATTTCTGTCATAAATTTGAAGAATGACAAGGAGAAGATGTTATATAGCCCAACAAACAAGAAAGAAAGAAATGGACTAAGCATGTATTTGTTGACTGTCTTTATGAGCTGCTGGGTGTATGGAGTGTATGTGTGGGTGGGGGCTGGAGGCCAGCTGTGAAGATGACAAATTCCGGTTCTTTTCTTTAAAAAGTTCTTATTTCTCCTGCTCCTACGCACCCATTTTCCATTTTGCTCTATTTCCATCAAAAGAATTGTGACTTGGGCAAAACAGACAAGGGAAAGGGAGGAGACATCAGCTGAGTCACATCCTTCTGTTGTCCTGTCAAGGTTCCCTACCATCAGAATAAGTCACCCAAGCCCACCTGGAGGTCCACTGTGCTTCCTAGTACCTTAGGAACCTGCTGTATGGACTTGTAGAGAGTGCATTCCAAACATACTCTACATGGAAGAGCAACTGAGTCATAACCTAGATTTTTCTTAACTTCCACTACCTGCCCCCCAACCTCATGTGCTCCTTTCAACAGTAATGAGAAAGAAAACCCAAAGATCACATCTCAAACTTAATCTTCCTTCTCAGACAGTATTGAACACAGAAGGGGACTGCAATTATTTGTGGTTCTAATAATCCAACTAGATATACTCAAAACTAATCACAGATTGTTACTTTAGAATAAATATAAGGTCTAAAGTTGAGTTTGGAAACTTCGACTTTCTTCCTTCCCATCACAGGTAATAAGAAAGTACAGGCTAGCCCATATCTATTTTCCTGCCCCTGGAAAGTTTCCTATAGAGCTAGACAAGTCACTTCCCTACCTAAAGTTGGTATTTCCTTAATAGACTTTCATAGGTAAGCCAGCTCTGAGCATGTCCTCCAGCCCAGAATAGCTTTTGAATTGTAACAGAAGAAACCATGAGGCTGGGTGTCAGGACATCAGATTGCAGTTCCAGCTGTCACTGAGTGGTATGATCACCAGTCTTGCAGGACCTCAAGGCCCTCGCCTGCAAATTAAATGAGTTAAACTGAAGACAAGCAAAGGTCTCCTCTAGCATGGGTAAGCAAACTCTATGGTCTAATCAAAAGCTGGAAATTAATTCCCAGCCTTTGCTTCAAAAGTCCGTGGTACAGAAGTGAGTCACTTCTCTGGGCAATCCCTTCAGATGAGTAAAAATAACTGAACAAAATTGGTATAAGCTCTTCCAAGAAAGGATCCCTCCTTCCCTTTGGGTTTAACATTCTGTCCGCAGAGTTAATGTTTTGTCTAACAAACATCTGCCAAAAGGACAGACTCAACTTGAGGGATGTCTTTACCTGCCTCTGGAGCATCCCCATTATCATTGTTGGTTTTCCTCTTAGTAGCTTTAACCTAAATTTTCAAATGTCATGGATGTCACAAATATTTGGGTGCTTTCAGCTTTTTTCCAATATATAGCTTGAGCTTTTTTCTTTTCTTTTTTTCTTTTTCCTTTTTCTTCTAGAAGTCTTCCCCATGGGATGGAACACTGTCCTCAGTTTGGCAGTAAGGCCCATGAAGCCTGTTCTGCTCAGTGCTGAGGCCACTTTGCTCTTAAATCTGCCCTCACCCCTTGTTACTTTCCCTCCAGGGATCGTGGATCCTCCTGGGGAGAGGTTTCCCCAAGATCCAGATGCAGGAAGAGGGCACCCAAATAAATTATTTTCCAATTGTGCTCCTCAAGCGTCTTGCATTGGCATCATGCCCCCCACTTCTCCCTGTGCCCCTCTCCCTAGAAAAGTCTTCTGAAAGAATATTGAGTCCCAAGTTTCCCAAATGATTCATTTCTTTGCAAAAGCAACAAGACGTTCCTCCTCCATCAGGAAATCTGGGGCAATCCAGTTGCGTAAATTGCCAACAAAGGGTCTCCTAGGGATTTTCTTACAACGAGGAGGAATGGGGTGCATCCAACTATTGAAGTCTCCAGCTGGGAGGTCAACCAGAGGCCCCTCTAGTCCCCACACTATTCAGCCCTCTGGGAGGTACGACTTCTTGTAGAGCTACCAGCCCCAAGTGTGAGGGGATTTCAGAGGTTCCTCCTTACAGAAGGAGGAACAACTCACTTTGCTCTGGCTCCAGATCTGGAGGATGTCCCTGACTCCCAAGAGAGAGAGCACCACTGCCTACTCCTTCCTGGCCCTTCCATTCAGAAGGTTTTGTTTCTTACACTGTTTGCTAGGTGTTTATGATGTCATTCTCTCTGCATCTTCGTGTATCTAAATTACTTCATGGTAATCCATACAATTTAAAAGGATTGGATCTATTTTGTCACTTCCCATTTTAGCTAACTGAAGCATTGCTTCTTTGAGGAGGTATTTTTTTTAGTTGAGTTTTTTCTAATGCTTCTTAAAAGATTAATAGAGAAAAGCAAAAACATCTACTGGTTGAGGCATTGTCTACCTATTTAAATAGTTAACAGTTACCTTCAGTCCAATAAAAAGGGTAAAAGTTTGTCTTATGTTTCATTTTAAAGAAATTGAACTTAATAAACACAAGTTCTTAATAAAGGTTCAGAAATTTCCCTTCTGTTCTTTCCAACAGATACTTAACTCCACACTATGTGGAGGTTAGGCTGTGCTAGGCTGGTGTTGCTTCAAGAGTCTGGGAGTATAGAAACTAATACTCCACTCCATGTAAGTACCTTATAATCACACAAGGAGATAAAAAAAAATTAGCACTGATATGTAAAATTCTCTTTGGAACAAAGCAGGAGATAAATAATACATGCATTAAGAAGTCAAGAGTATGATTCCAGAAACCATATGACTTGAGTGGCAGTAAGATGAAGTTCTTAATACTGTACCTCCTTCCAGGCAATATGATGGATGGGACTGACTTTTGAAGCTTCCCATCCCATGCAAAAGGCTTAGAAAAACTGGATAAAATAAACCCGAGTTAATTTGTGAAACAGACAACTGAGCTTGAAATTGAGAATGGGAAATCCCCAGGTAGAAAAACAATTAGAATATTCAAAATCAATGCAGTGAGCAAGAGCTAAACCCAGTGATCTAGAGAGGAGTCAGAATGAAGTAGATCCCTATGGGGACCATGGTTTTAACACATACAAAGTTCTAGACTGGAGTCCAAAGTCCCAGACAACATTGTCACCTAGAAAGGGGACTTTTCATAAATCTGAGACCCAGTCCATAAAATAGAAACTAGAAGACCCTGCTCACTAAGCCAGTGAGGCAGCAAAGAAGCAAGAGGGTAGAGAGAGAGAGGAAAAAAAAAAGGAAGCCTGCCTCTGAACCTTGCTGGGTGTGCTGTTTG
>RCUC01171276.1:0-20514 GCA_003697995.1 Taxidea taxus jeffersonii | reverse complement strand
CCCATCACGCACACACACACACACACACACACACACACACACACACATACACCCCACTAATTTTTCTGGTTCCTGCCACCACTTCCTCTACTTCGGCAAAAATTCATTGCAACCTCAGAAAATTAGGGCTTGGCAAAGAAACATTTCCTTACGTGAGTCAGGCGTTACACTTCCGTAGGTCATCGGGAAGCCCGAGGAAGGGTAGATGAAAATGTCACATATTAGGCCACTTTGCTGGGGACTGCTGAACATTGACCTAGTGAGAAAAAACAAACACACTATGTGCCAATAACCTGAGGAGCGAAGTCCTGGAGAATGAACTTCCCTCAGGAGAAATAGGGGTCTGCTATTTTTTTTTTAAATATACCATTTACATATAGACAGTGGAATAATTACTGAGCCATCAGAAAGGATGAATACCCACTGTTTGCATGGACATGGATGGAACTGGAGGGGTTTATGCTGAGTGAAGTAAGTCAAGCAGAGAAAGACATAACCATACGGTTTCACTCATAGGTGGGACACACAGAGTGGTTAGGAGGACCACAGGGGAAGGGGAGGGAAGGGAGACTGGAGGCAGAGAAACCAGAGAGGGAGATGAACCATGAGAGACTCTGGACTCTGGGAACCAAACTGAGGGTTTCAGAGGGGAGGAGGTGGGGGGGATAAGGTAACAGGGTGATAGGTATTAAGGAGGGCACATGCTGTGATGAGCACTGGGTGCCATATGCAATAGAGAATCACTGACCACCTCATCAAAAATTAATGATGTACTATGTGGTGGCAAACTGAACACAATTAAAAAATTTGAATATTAATTAATTAATTAAAAGTACACCACTTACTCTGCAGAGTACCACTGCCCTCATTTGCAGGTGCATGGCAAAAATACCAAAATAGAAAGATTTTGTTTTTCCTCGGCCATGTTAAAATTAGTTGGGAATCATTTCTAGGCCGAGTTCAGAATGCAAATATGAAATAGATGGATCTCTTGGACTGGAGGACTGGCAGACACATGGAATACTTTGGGTAGTGTAGAGGAAGGGGCTGGGTCTGACACTGTAAGCAGGGGAGGCTTCCCGGATGAGGCAACGCCTGAGCAATGTAACAGAGGGTCTAAGATCCTAAGCCCAGCTCCACCCCGACAAGCCTTGTGGTCTGGGACTAGTTACTTAACTTCCCTGAACACCAGTTGCCTCACCTGCAACTAGAGTGATAATATTTGGCTCACAGTTTTGTATCCCTGGGCTTTCAGGAAATCGCACTATCCTCTTCTTTTTCCATTCCCCTCTCCTTCTGCTTTTGTTGTCTCTACTCGAACGTGGAGGGTTGCCTGTTTGAGTTTCAGTTCACACTCTCTCCCTCGGTGACCTTGCCCACAGCCCTGTCTCGTCCAGGCTCTGACTCAGTCTCCCTGTATGCCCGTCTCACACTATACGTCGATCTGCACACGGACCCCTGCCAAGGGAGTTGACATTGAGCCAGTGTGCAGCCAAATTTCTTTCTTCCCTAAATTCCCTCTTGATTCAGGAATGGGTAGTTCTTCTAAAAAGGGCCCCTCGTCTCACAGACACCAAACCTCTGAGTCATCCTTAACGCTCTTTCCCCCCCTTATTCCTTATCTAATCACTCGGCAAATTCTGTGGGTTCTTCCTTCAAAACATTTTTGACCAGGACAGACAGGAACACTTACATGGTTATAGTAATTATGTCAGGGGTTTTGTAGCGTAAGAAGACTGTTTCTTTACATAGATTTGTTCATTTGAAAACTAAAACTAAAGACATTTCCATTCTCCAAACTTAACAGCCTGAACAATTGCACAGTTAGGGAAATTGGGTCTTTCCTGACAAAGTCGCTCCCATGGCATCATCTTGCATATGACTTCCCAGCTAACCTTGGACTTCCCTGCTTAACGTCTTCAACAGTCCCTCCGTGCTTCCGGGGCGCAGAAAAGGAAGAAGCCTCGTGTTTAAAGCTCTTACACCTCTTGGCAGACTCTCTCTCAGACTCTTCAACCCCTTCTTCCACTGCACTAGTAAATTCCCCCACATTCTGCCTTAAGCCTCTAACTATTCTTGGCATCAACTTTTCCTGACTGCAAATACGTGCTCATACCATGCTTATCGCCTCTCATATTTTCTCCCTATTGCACTAATGTTCATTCGTCACATTTAGCTGAATCCCTGGGCCATTATCCTCCTCCACCCCAATAGCCATGGTCTTCTCTCTCTTTTTGACCCCCTGCCCTACGTTGGCTATGGCATTTTCACCGCATTGATCACATAACACCTCCCTAGTAGATCATAGATTTTTGGACACAAGTATTGGCACATTCTTAACATGCCTCTGAATACAATGTGCTCCCCAGTTCATGAAAAGTCTCTGATTTAGTCATTGTATGGTTCCTGGGACAGGGTGAGAGTCATGTTCCTTTACTTCTGCCGAAGTCATAGACTTATCTTCTATTTTAAAAAGTATTTTTTACCTAATTACATAAGCTTACTGTGTTGGAATTGGAGAGCTCTATAGAGGCTCTTTCAGTCCTATATTCTTGCTTAGTCAGTGTAAGAATGAGGCTTTAAGGGGTAGAGTGACTCAATGAGAACACACAGCTAGTTTTTGGGAGATTGAGTATGAAGACTTAGGTCAATTGCTGACACCAGAAGCAGCTGGGTTCCCAAAGTAGCCCCCAAAGTACTGAATTCAGTGCCCTCTACACAGAAGAAACCTTTGCCAAGTGGGTCCAATGAAAAGAATTTAGTGGTGTAGAGATGGAGAAGTACAGATTTTGAAATCAGAACTTGGTGTAGATGCAGGCTTGGGTCACTTATTAGCTGCATGGGTATTGGAAAATTACTCAGCTTTTCTGCTTTTTTCCTCATCTGTAAAATGTGAGCAATTATCTCCACATGGTGAAATGGTGTTGGTGACATGGTGTCATGTGTATGAAATGAGTAGAACATCACACATTGAAGCCATTATTTAAAATAATCCTCAGTAAGTTACAACTTGCATATTTCATTTTTCTTAATGCATAGAATTTTTCACAGATCTTTTTTCTAAATTGAGTAAATGGTAGTGGATTTCTTTCTTTCCCTTTGCTCTCAGAATGTTGAAATTTTTTGTGGGAGGGGTGGTCATAGTATGACTAAAGAGTCCCACCCAGTTATTCTCGGAAAAGTTCCTTTTTTAAAAAAAAGTAATACCAAGAACAAAATATTTGAGAAGGTGAATGTGTAGAGCACTTAGTGTAGCTAAACTGGGTGCTAGAGAACTTTTTTTTAAAAAACACTATCCAGAGCTCATTGTTTTCCTGAATAAAAAGGTATTACAATCACTTAATAAACAGAGAGCTCATGGGCCTTGAAGTTAAGTCTTCCAACAGCTCCATAACTGGCCTTGACCTTCAGCTCTTTTCCATAATGCCACCTTGCCTTTCACACCAATTCTCTGAGCTCAAGCAGGAATAAAGATTGCCGGCCTATAATGGTGGAACAGAAAGGGATGGTAGATAAGGTCATGGGAGAATAAACAAAGATCTGGTATCAATTCTAAAACACTGCTGGGCCCTGATATACTTTGTGTTTTTATCAAATATGGAAGTAAAAGCAAAGTGTTTTAAAATCAAATAAGAGGATCACGCTAGATAACTTTATTTTTTATTTTTTTAAAGATTTTATTTATTTACTTATTTGAGAGAGAGTGAGAGAGAGCACAAGAGGGAGAGGGAGAAGCACACTCCCCGCTGAGCAGGGAGCCTGATGCAGGATCCCAGGACACTGAGATCATGACCTAAGCTGAAAGCAGATGACTGCTGCTGAGCCAGCAGGTGCCCCAAGACTATATCATTTTAAAAGTCCCTCTACGCAACTTCTAAACTCTAGAATACTGATAGGTTTCCATGAAAACCTGTAAGAGTTCCTTTCCTGGAATCCCTATAAAATTGGTTCCAGCACTCAGTAATACAGGGTTTATTCATTTTGCTACAGTAAGCATGAGCCAGAGAAACAGAGAAAACTGTTATTTTCCTTCTTATAAAGCTCTTACTAATGGAAAAAGAGTGATCAAAAACATTTAGGAAAGAATATCAAGACTAGATGCCACAAATAATCCATATCTGAGGATTTCATTTAACCAGGGAAGGTACTCAAGGGGATAGGAAACTGAGGATAGACTCCACTAACCAGACTCAGGTGAATTACTAAAGGGAAATGTTCTTGGGGTTACTCTCCATGAAGATGAATGACTGGCCTTTCCATCAATGTCCTTTCATGTTTCTGAAAGGGACAGAGCCGGACCGGGGGTGGGTGGGATGGGAGACCTTTACTCTGACCAGTCTCATATAGATTTGTGCTGCCCAATGTAACAACCTGGAATGCTTTAAATAATCCTGCTGCCCCCTTCCCATCCCCAGAGATTCTAATCTAACTCATCTGAGGTGTAGCTTGAGCCTCTGGAATTTTTTTTTTTTTAATCTCCCCCATGTAACTCTAATGTGTGGCTAGTCTTGCAAACCACTGGAATATACTTAAGGTCTTCTAACAAACCTTCCTCTTAAAACCACCACCCTATCATTTAGTTTTCTGGCGCTTGGTTTTTGTTTTGGCATTCTTCTCTCCTCCCATCACACAGGCACATTCCACATGATGGTGCATCTCTCCCAGCAGTCTGACCAGAATAGTCCCAAAGCGCAATGCATGAGCTGTCCTCCGTGAATAAGGAGAACCCTGGCGAGGAAAGTGATTCCCACCCAAGCATAGCATGAACAATGGTCACTCCTTGCTGTATTGCTTGACTTGTTTTCTTGGGCCATGTCCCACTTGCTGTTTTCAGATTACGGAGAGTGCTAGGAGAGAACACTGTTGTTTTTTCTTGTTTTTTTTCCTATTCCTTGCTGGCATCTGACAGACCTCCAGTTGAAGACACCAGGTCCCTGGGTGGGCACTCTCTCTGTTTCTGTTTTCTGTTTCCAAGGGCTACCTGGAAATCCACCGCACTTTCTGCTCAGCCTGGCAGCACTCAGGAGGGCTGAATTACCTCTTAACCTAACGCAGATCTCCGGGGTGCAAAGCTCTTCCCACTTGAGCCACGCCCCTTTCCTCGTTCCCCGCCAGCGTTCTGTTTACTTGGAAAGCAGATATTTACACGTCCAGATGGGAGCTCTTCGCAGGCCCCACCTTAGCAAAGAGAAAAAGTCCAGGCGAGCGGCCGGAGAGCCCCCCTCCCGGCCCATTATCCCCGTTCTGCAGGCCAGGGTCTCTAGGGGAGGCAACCGCGAGAGCACCCCTCCCCGGCGCCCGCGCTGCGCGACACCTGGCGCGAGCAAAACTCTCCTCCACCAGTCTCCTCGCCCCACCCTTTGTGATTCAGAGCCCCAGCCCCGCCCAGGCGCTAATTTAACTCGCCTGGCGGAACAGCTAGGGCTGCTGCTACTTACCGCTCCTTGCTGGAGCGAGCTTCCACTTACTCGGGTCCCGGTCCCCGCGCGCCATGTGCCTCCTCGGCTGGCTGACCGCCCCACCGCGGCTGCTGCTGCCGCTGCTGCTGCCGCTGCTGCTGTGTCCGCCTGCGGCGCAGGGTGAGTGGGGGCTGGGGGAACCCTTAGGCTGGGTGGGAGGGGCTGGATCCGTCTCCGCGACAACCGAGAAGTCTGGGGACCTGGGGAGGTGAGGAATGTGGACATGGCTAAAATTGTTCCCGTAATCCTCCACCCCTACTAGGCTCAGAGCTCCTACTAGCACGATCCCTTGGGGACAGGGACAGGATCTCCGCTGCTAACCTGCAGTTTGGGGTCTTGCTGTGCTGGACCCCAGCTGGCCTGACTTTGGGAGTGAGGCGGGGACCGTTGAGGAAGCTGGAGCTGTTGGCGGAGCAGGCACACCTGGGGAAGCCAAAGGGCAGGGCTCAAAGAGTGACTTCTCAGTCCCCCAACATCTGTTTAGCAGGGGGAGGCCACAGCTGACCACTGTCGCCTCTTAAACAGAGTCCAGTTGTGGGCCGCAGGGGACGCTGCTCGTTAGCCAGTCTTCTCTTCCAGGTGTGACGTTCCCGGGGGCGTCTGTCTGTATTGTGTTCTTAGTAACAGGATCAATTCTAAACCGCTTTTTTTTTTTTTTTAAATAATGAAAGGAAAGGGTTGATTCCTTATTTTAATACTGAATTAATTGACAAGACCGGCAGCCTAGCTCGTTCTTTGTATGTGGGTTCAGCCACTGGATGGAAATGTTACCTGTGCCTCAGAAGCCTTTGGCTGCTTCCCTTACTCCTCCTGCAAAAAGCATGTTGTTCTGAGCCGAAAAGTGTTATTTCCTTCAGTTCTGCTTTTCTTTTCTTTCATTTCCCTCCCTAGGTGACTGCAGCTTCCCCCCAGAGGTACCTAATGCCATACGAATTGTGGGTGACCACCAGAGTTTTCCTGAAAGAACCACAGTAACATACAAATGTAAAGAAGGCTTTGTAAAGGTTCCTGGCAAGGCAGACTCCGTGGTCTGTCTCAGCAATAAATGGTCAGAGGTGGCAGAATTTTGTAACCGTAAGTTCTTCATTTTTGTATATATACATTACAGGAATGGAATGTATCTGCTTAGCTTACTTTCATCCCTCTTCAGCATGAGTGGTAATTGATAGTTCTCAAGCATTATGAAATCCCAGGGTATGTATACCTGGCATTTCCCGCTGCAGCTAATTGACATTACTCCCCAGAATAGGTCCTGCTTCTTCATTAACAGGCTTGAGCTTTCTATTGTTGTTCCCTCCTGAACTAATAGAGAAAATAAACAATAGGTACAATTTAGGGAGTACATTATATGTGAATATGTTTGGCAATCACCCCGTGACACATAACATAGGTCTTCTGTGTTCTTAAGTTTCAAGCACAACTCTGTGGTAGCCTTTTATTTTATTTATTTATTTTTTAAGATTTTTATTTATTTGAGAGAGAGAGAGAGCATGAGAGGAGAGAGGTCAGCGGGAGAAGCAGACTCCCTGCCAAGCAGGGAGCCCAATGTGGGACTCGATCCCAGGACTCCAGGATCGTGACCTGAGCCAAAGGTAGTCGCTTAACCAACTGACCCACCCAGGCGCTCTGTGGTAGCCTTTTAAAAAGCTCCCTGGGGAAAAAAGAAAAAGCCTCCCTGTATTTCCCTCAAAATCTATCACTAGATGCATAGTCCTATGGTAACTTTGACAGAGACGAGTAAAGGTAAAGATGAGACTTGGTTCCTGGCTTTGGACCATCTGGAGTCATAGAATGCATGGGAAGTTTAGAAACTGCCCCAAGTATTTTATGAAACCAGGTGTGACATCAGCTTGAACCTTTGGGTTTTGTGTGTGGACAGAAGGACAGAAGGCAGTGGTTGAAGTACTTAAGCCTTTGCACATGTATCATGTTTTGGAGTTTATAATGCATAGCCGACTCCGTTGACGCCTCCATGGGTGGACAACCCCATGAGTGGAGTAGGGACCCTTACTCCCATTCTTCAGTCAGGAAGTAGTCTGGGAAGACAGACCCCCAGAAGTTAAGTAACTTCTTGAAATCAGCAGTTCTTACACAGGAGAGCCAGGGTCCAAACTTCAGTCTTTGGGTTATAAATCCAATGTCCCGTCCCCTCTACCATGCCTCTACACATTAACATTTGCCCAGATGTTACAAATTATAAACACTTCTTTGCACACCGCTGGCTCACGTGATTCATGGCCTTCTGGGTTGTTGTGAGGATGAAATGAGTTTATGTGTATAAAACATGGAGAAGTATCCAATAAATATTAGCTATCATTGTTAGTTACTGTTGTTGTTCAGGATATTAGCCCCGGGGGGTCTGAGGAAACACTGTTCTCCTCTCACCCCTATCCTCCTTTGGGCAGGCAAGGGGCAGGGGCAGAACTGTGCCAGGCAACTATAATGGGTTATGTTTCCCGAACTGTGGGCATGGTGATATCTAGGTGCCAAATTAACTACTTAGGAAATAGAAGTATGTATGTGAGTATGCTTGATGCACTGTAAATGTCATAGTTTTACTAATATAGTTAAATAGCAAATGTGTATGAAGAAGTACAGAAAAAGGGGTGATGTAAGGACCAGATAATTCTGGATAATTAAACCTAGATTATCAAGGAAGGTGATTTTAGTTACGTTGTTACTTTTGTTAATACTTTTAGGTAGCTGTGACGTTCCAACCAGGCTGCTTTTTGCATCTCTCAAAAAGTCTTTCACCAAACAGAATTATTTCCCGATGGGTTCCATTGTGGAATATGAATGCCGACCTGGCTACCAAAGGGACCATGTTCTCTCAGAAAAACTAACTTGCCTTCCGAATTTTACATGGTCCAAACCAGATGAATTTTGTAAAAGTGAGTATAATTTTTATAGAGTATTCCTAATCATATGGTATTTGGGGAAATAATATTTCTTCCTTCATTCATGCTGGAAGTCTTTGTGTCCATATTATTACTTCGCGTGATTCTGAAAAGAACTGTTAGAGTAATTTTACAATTTTGTCTTAAATTAGGCTTAAATATGAAAATTTTATAATTTTGTCTTAAATTATAAATTGTCTTAAATTTTGTCTTAAACTACATACTTGTGAGATGGGAGTATTCATTTACTCACAGATTTCACATTTACTCACAGATTTCACATTTAATTAGTTTAAGGTTACCTAAAATGTAATAAGTGTATATTCTAAATCTGGTGTGTTATTTGAAACTTACAAAATGAAGGCAGGATTTTAGAAATTTAAGGATAAGAAATGTCAGTAGTTCAGATGATGGATTTGCTTAGAAGTGCCTGATAATTTAATGAAAGAAAAAATCAATTTGAGCTCTCTTCTAGGAAAATCATGTCCTAATCCTGGGGATTTAAGACATGGTCATGTCAGCATTCCAACTGACATATTATATGCTGCAGTTATCCACTTCTCGTGTAACAAGGGGTAAGTTTTGGCATACTACATCTTTATACTCTATATTTAACAAATGCAAAAACCAATTAGGACTTAAGGTGGAAGTTTTTAGATTCGTAGTCAGTGTTTACAATCTAGTCAACCAGCTCCTGTGCTCAAAGATCTTTCATCATGAGGCCGTCATGGTTAAGTTTAATAAAATGGAGGCAAGAAAGGACAGTTTCTTATAACACCAAATTCTCTCTATTGTTAGATTTTAGTACATATATGATTCATTATAAAATTTAAATGTAAGTAGTAAAGGAAAAATCTTGTAATATGTTGGCACTTGCAGAAATTAAATCCTTCAAATGTTCAAATGAAACCAATCCTTACTTTACCTAAATAATGAATTTGCATATATTTTTTTCTGTATGCAAACTGCATGTTACAAAATATTATGTGTTAAAAACATTTACTCCTAGTGTAAAAATGTCATGCTGACCTGAGGTCTTCTCTGAGTTCTCTATGTAGGGAAAAGGAACTCACTCTTTGGGTATCCTTAGTATCTCAGAGACAGCTGGAAACTTTTTATGTTCATTTTCTCATTAAATATCTGCATATTGAATTATGTTATTTTACTCTGTGTATGTGGGTGTTCCTGCTCTTTATAAAATTAAAAATATCAATATCATGTGCCTCCTATACGAAACAGAGATGGATCATTAATAGGATTACTATCAAATCTGGAGAATACCTTAAGCCCCTAAAATATAAGTATGTTCTGTTATTCTATGAAGCCTCTGTTGACCTTTAGAATTCAGAAATATAAAATATTCAAGCATCTATATCACTTTAAATGTTTCAGAACACTTTCCTATTTCTCAGGAAAACCCTACCCAAATAAAAAACTTCTTGAGTGTCTTACACTTTTTTATCCTTTGGATATCACCTTTTTTTCATTTAATTTTTCTTTTCCTTTAAGCTGCCCTGTGAATTTTGATCAGCTATTGTTTTGTCTCCCTCTACTGGTGTAGTAAATATTTTAAGATGACATTTTGGAGAATTTAAGGGAAGCCAAATGTGTGAATGGGACCTAAATTTTTTCCTTCCCTCATTGCTTTAGGTACAGGTTAGTCGGTGTAGCTTCTAGTTACTGTTCCATTGTAGACGAGGATGTTGGATGGAGTGATCCATTGCCCGAATGCCAAGGTAAGACTGAAAAAAAAAAAAAAAAACCCAAACTCTCTAGTTGCGAGGCTGAATAGTCAGTGGTAAATTACTTCCTTTCATTAAGCATTATCCAGGGCACCTGGGTGGCTCAGTTGGTTGAGCCTCTGCCTTCGGCTCAGGTCATGATCTCAGGGTCCTGAGATGGAGCCCCACATGGGGCTCCCTGCTTGGTGGGGAGCCTGCTTCCCCCTCTCCCTCTGCCTGCCTCTCTGCCTACTTGTGATCTCTCTCTCTCTCTCTCTGTGTCAAATAAATAAATATAATCTTTAAAAAAAAGGATTATCCACATTGTAGGGGCCCCTGGGTGGCTCAGTCATTAAGCGGCTGCCTTTGGCTCAGGTCATGATCCCGGGGTCCTGGGATCGAGTCCCACATCTGGCTCCCTGCTCCACAGGAGGCCTGCTTCTCCCTCTCCCACTCACCTTGCTTGTGTTCTCTCTCTTGCTGTGTTTCTGTCAAATAATGAAACCTTAAAAAAAATTATCCACATTGTGTATTTGTAGTACCCTTGCCTTCTAATGTAGGAGTGTCTTAGCTAATTTAAAGATCTTTATTATAATGTTTCTTAATTTATTAACTGTGGAAATAAGGGATTAAAAAAACCCAGCAAACTCCAAAACAAACAAATAAACCAAAAAAAAAAAAAAAAAACAACCAGCAAACAGGTGTATATTGTGGTTGATCATTTATTATACTACCTTTCCTTCTAAGAATCAAGCAAAATAGATACAGGGTTTTTCTTCCCCTATAACTTTCAATTTTATGAGTTAAAATACTCTTGATCAGAGGGCCTATATGATGGGACCTTACCTCCCAAAATAAGTGGCAAGAGAAGGCATTTAACCCAGATCTCTGGACGTCAAACTCATTTTTCTAGGATTCAGTATTGTCTCTTTTACAATTATGAACTGAGCTATTTGCCTATAAATGTTTTGAAATGGGATTGATTTTTTTCATGATTAGAGAAATAAGTTATACAATAAAGAAGAAATATTTCTGCCTTTATGAATCTTGTTTTCTCAAAGGGAAATAGGGTATAGAAATGGTATCATAAATGCATGTATCCAGGGGTGCCTGGGTGGCTCAGTTGGTTAAGCGACTGCCTTCGGCTTGGGTCATGATCCTGGAGTCCCAGGATCAAGTTCTGCGTCAGACTCCCTGCTCAGCGGGAGGTCTGCTTCTTGACCCTCTCCCCTCTCATGCTCTCTCTCTCTCTCTTTCTCACTCTCTCTCTCTCAAATAAATAAAATCCTTTAAAAAATAAAAATAAATATTTAAAAAATAAATGCATGTATCCAGTCAAATTTATATCCAATAGAGACATATGTCTCCTGAAAATTGAGAAGAGTAAAATATGTGCAACGTATTTCTTTTTTTCTCTTAAGAAAAAAATGCAATGCTTAAAAATGTAGGCTTTATTATTTCTCCCAACTTTGCTAAAATTATCGCTAAGTTCAAGTTTTTGTTGTTATTAGGAGCAGAAAACTAGACTAGGCTTAATGGAATTGACAGGCGAGTCTTGATTAACACACTGTGGTGGGGAAGGTATGGGGTCAGTTAATAGGGAGACGTACGAAAGGAAGCCTGGCCAACAAAGAGCTTGCAGGGGTGAGCTGGTCACACCCAGGGATGCCCTTGGCACACCATCTTGAGCTCTACCCTCCTATGTCTGCTACTTCCCTTTTTCTCATTATTAGTACTTCGAAATTTTCAGCATTACTACCCACCACCCACCTTTACCATTTCCGCCATCTAGTAAGGGATGTTGTAAAGTGATACTAAAGTGAGTTTGGACAGCAAACTTACTCGAATACGTATCTGCTCTGGCACTGTGGATAAGCCTTTGATGCATGTACATAGATAGCTTGGCCCACACACCCCAAGACATGTACCCTGGGACCTTTCCCCCCATCTGTGTCTCTGAACTTTGGACTACAGGTGTACACATCAGGAGTATAGACTCTTCTCAACAATTGGGACCATGTGACATGGATACTAAAATTGGAATGATAGAAGATTAGCATGGCCCTTCAAGGATAACATACAAATTTTTAGTGTTACATATTTAAAAAAAAAAAAAAAGAGGGAATTCCAAGGGCCACTTCCTAGAGCATGATTTACAGTGGGGCAGGGGAGCAGCTCTCAGGGAGCATACCTTCAGCCCTGCAGATACCCCATTGGTAGGGAGAAGCATAGTCAGAAGAGGTCCACAGCCTCTTAAAGTGTGGGAGCTGGGGCAGGAGTCCCGCTTGCCTGAGTTCAAAGGTGACACTGGTTGCAGTGGCCCCCATTCTTGGACTCCATTGATGTTTCATCCACACTCTACCCAGAGTGATCCATCTGAAACCTGGATCCTAAAGCTTGTACATGTCTCCTCATCAGTTACAAAGTCCAAACTCCTTAGTAAAGCGTACAAGGGTCGCCATGGTATACCCATTTCGTGCTCATGTCTTGCCCTCATACTTTAGGCTCTATCCAAGCAAACTTCCCTATCTTTCCCCCCCTCTGCTACTGCCCTTGCCTGGAATGCCCTTCAGCCCCTTCTTTGCTTAGCTTTTTGTTTTCCTTTGTTTTTTTTTTCCTTTTACTTTTCTTTTCTTTTTTCCTCCTTTTTTTTTTAAAATTTTTTCTTATTACAGGTTTGCTCTGATAGACCTTCTAGAAGCTTTCTGGGACCTCCCTGCTGGTTAACTGTTCTCTCTTTTCACACTGTGATGCACATTTCTGTGATAAGCCTCGCTATTTTGCATTAAAATGAAAATCTTTGAATCTTTTTTGTCACTATATTTTATTTTTAAGATTTTATTTATTTGACAGACAGAGATCACAAGTAGGCAGAGAGGCAGGCAGAGAGAGAGGAGGAAGCAGGCTCCCCGCTGAGCAGAGAGCCTGATGCGGGGCTTGATCCCAGGCCCTGGGATCATGACCCAAGCCAAAAGCAGAGGCTTTAACCCACTGAGCCACCCAGGCACCCCCTATTTTATCTTATTTTAAAGATTTTATTTATTTATTTAACAGAACACAAGAAGGGGGTGCAGGAGAGGGAGAAGCAGGCTCTCCACTAAGCAGGGAGCCCAGGGGAGGGCTCGATCCTAGCACCCTGAGCCGAAGGCAAATGTTTAACTGACTGAGCCACCTTGGCACCCCTGTCACTATATTTTAAGACCTACGACTGAATATTTTATTTAGTTTTGCAATTCCATTTATAGAACAATGCCCGGTATGTGTTAGGTGCTCAGAAAATCTCTGGACGGCACTGATGGAGATGTGCAGCCACGCACCTTAGCCCTGTGTGAAGCAGATTGGCCTGCTCTTGTTCCTGGCTTTGATCGGGGGTCTAAAAGTAACTTCCAGGTTTACTAATATTCTCTGGTTACCTAAGGCCACTCAATGCAACATAGTTGACATACACAAGTGATCCCACTTCCTCCCTCACTCTAGATAAGGTGGAGCCATTGCGTTTTTTATCAGATCTACTGCCAGGGAGGGGCCGCTTTTTATAATACGACCAGAACAACTCTGCTTGTATCTGTTTTCCACATTCAGCTGCTCAGTACATTTACTTGAACTAAAAGGCAGTGCGTCAACGTATGCTTACAAAAATTTTTATCATAAGAGTTAAAGTTTAATATTGACCCATCAGAACCATCTATTCCTGCTTCCAAAGTATGCCCCTTGACTTCCAGGCTCCTTTCACCTGGCATCCTTTCTCCTGGAATGCAGAGCTATGCCCTCTTCTCTGCTCTCTTAGCGGAAGGGTGTATCTCGGTATTAAGCTCAAGTTCCATTTCCTCCTAAAATGCCCTGCTTTTACCTCTGAACTCCGGCAGTATTTGCTTTTCCCAGCACAATTGTGATATGTAATGTGTGAAGACTTTGTTGTAATTCTTGCTTCACGTATATGTTCTAAATCTTACTTCTATACGTTGGTCTCAAAGTTAGCATTCATGTTTTACACCATTTGTATCCAAAGCTCTAAGTACTCTACTCATTACTTAATAGGTATTTCTAAACTCCCTGGTTGATAATGCTGAACTTAGAAAAAATGGTTGATTTTTACTTTTTTAAAATAAGTTAGTTACCATGCTTTAAACTTACTTATTAAAGTAAGTAATTGGCAGTTTTATTAATGTAAAATATGTTGGAATTTTTTTAAAGAAATTTTTTGTCCGGAACCACCAAAAATTAGCAATGGATTCATTCCAGATCCACGGAACACTTATGTGTATCAACAGGCTGTTAAATATGCATGTAAAAGTGGCTTCACCCTGATTGGAGAGAACTCTATTTATTGTACTGTTAAAGGTGACCAAGGAGAATGGAGTGGCCCGCCACCTGAATGCAAAGGTAATGAGTTTGCAGTATTGTATTTTTGTTTTCTTTTTACCTGTGGGTCTATATTTGGACTACAGAGATTCTGTTTTGTTTTTTTTTTTAAGATTTTATTTATTTATTTGACAGTTCACAAGTAGGCAAAGAGAGAGAGAAGGAAACAGGCTCCCTGCTGAGCAGAGATTCCCGATGCGGGACTCGATCCCAGGACCCTGAGATCGTGACCTGAGCCAAAGGCAGAGGCCTAACCCACTGAGCCACCCAGGCGCCCCTACAGAGATTCTGTTAACTCCCTGAGAAATGAATGGAGAATGTGATACATATACATATTTGTATTTTTGTGGGGGGCACAGTTTTTCATCAGATTCTCAGAGAGGTCTATGACTTCCCAAGAAGGAGGAACCACTGATATGGAGAATATGTGGTAATGTAGGAATAACTAAATAAATACCCATGGCATATAGTACACACACAAACGTGCATGTGACATGTCTCATGTTTTAGGTGAGTTCGCTTACATTTGCTGTTTCGTACCGTATCACCTTCAATAAGTTAATACAAAAGGCATATAAAATGGTTTATTTTATTCGGTTGGTAGGGAATCTTAGACTGATCCTATTGGCGGTATTTGTTTAAGCAACGTGACATGTAAGTGCCAGTGTGACTCGAGCGCCTTTTGTAATTATACTTGGAATTATGCTAGCATGAATTTTTAAATATCAGTGCTTATTAAAAACAGTTATTTGTCACAAATGGTATATGTCAACAGGGAAGTAATGTCCAAACTGTGCAGATGGGTATAAGAGGTAAAGTAGAAATCTTCCTGTCCCTTGTCCTTCTCTCCAAAGTAACCATTGTTCACAAATGTTTCCATTTGGTTCTGGAAAATAAACATACATAAACGTATTTATTTTTTCAGTTGTAGCAGTTGTATGGATATATCCTTTATTCAACCTATTGAGGGAAATTTAGTTTTTGATTACAGGTTGTTGTTTTTTTTAAAAAATTATTATTACAAAAGATACTGCAACAAATACTGGGCATCTGGAATTGCACAGGTGTGCAAGCACATTTCATACAATAAATTCCTTGCAGCATAGTTACTAGAGCAAATGTATGTGCATTAAACTTTTGACGGATGTCACCAACATTGTTTCCAAAGAAACTGTAGCAGTTTACTCTCCCAGCAATAGTGGATCACTGTGCTGGCTCTCTGCACCCCTAATAATAATGCTTATTATGATGTGGAGATGTGACAGTTGTCACAAGGGGAAAATTTCACTATATTATTTTAATTAATTTAATTATGGGAGAATTTTAAGTCCTATTTTGAGAAGCATGAAATACAAGGGTGGGAACAACCAGGACTGAAGGAACTAGAATTTCTGGAGGAGTGGACAGGGAAGGCAAGCACCTTGAGGTGCACCTGGGCTGAGGATCCATCGTGACCCAGGAAGACCACTGCCAGGGAAGAGAGAAACTGGCAAAGCTTTTAGTGGTTGTGGTGGGCTAGAAAAATACACCGAAAATTGAGGTCCTCAGTGCAGAGCCAGTTTTTCCCAAGGGCTATTTGCTGATTTCTGGGGCTGCAGGGGAGGCTGAGGAGTTAGACCCAAAGCTTCCAAAGCACAAAATGAAATCTCTCAGACCCTTATGGTATTTGGGCAACAAATATCAGAGGAAGAAGCTTAGGTCAAACACACACTCCTCGGGACACCTGGGTGGCTCAGTTGGTCAAGCAGCTGCCTTCCGCTCGGGTCATGATCCCGGCGTCCTGGGATCGAGTCCCACATCGGGCTCCTTGCTCGGCAGGGAGTCTGCTTCTCCCTCTGCCTGCCTCTCTGTCTGCCTGTGTTTGTTCGCTCTCTCTCCTCTCTCTCTCTGACAAATAAATAAATTTAAAAATCTTAAACACACACACACACACACACACACACACACTCCTGTCCCCTTAAGACACTTGTGCTCATTTTGAAGTTGTGTGGGGAAGGAGACTAGATTGCTGGGCTGGGGACCCCTGAAGGACAGACCTGGACCTTCCACAGTTTCTTGGAACTGAGGAAATAAAGATTCCTGGGCTGTTGAGGAAAAGCCCAGAGGGACAACTCCCAAAGAGCAGAGGCAAGAGTGGAAGTAGACTGAGTCTTATTAAGTTTTACTAAGGTTGCCTATCAGAAAAGAAGACCTCTCTTGGAAGATCATACCATCTGAATGTTTTATATACAACATCTGTAATATAATAAGAGTTATTAGACATGGAGGGAAGCAAGAAATTATAACCACATCAGGGGAAAATAAATTCAGATAAAGGAGATCCAGATAACTGAGTTAGCAGATGAGGACTTTAAAATCAGCAGTTAGTATGTTTAAGGTTTTCAAGGAAAAGAGAAATAAAGAATTCCAGCAAAGAACTGGAACCTACAAAAATAGTCAAGAAGACGTTCTGCAACTGAAAAATATAAAATCTGAAATGAAGATCACAATAGATTTAATAGTGATTTAGACCCAGTATTAGGAACAGGAAGGAAGATTCATTAATAATGCCCAGAAGCACAAAGAGGCGGGGAATGTAAAGTATAGATAAAACTTAGGAGGTATTTGAGACATGTGAAACTGTTCTAACATAGGTTACCTAAGAGGAGAGGCAGATAGAGAAAGAGAGAAAGAGGAGCAGAAGTATTCAAAGAGATGATAGAATGCTCCAAAAATGATGAAATACATCGATACATTCCAAAGGTTCTCAGGACTCTAAGCAGAATAAAAATAAAACCAGTTTCTGGCATTTCATGGCAAAAATTTTAGCAACTCAAAACAATGATAAAAGCACCAAGAGACAAAAAGACACATTATCTTCAAAGGAGAACACAAAAACTGATCACAGGCTTCTCAACAAAAATTATGGAAGCCAAAGACCAATGAGAAGAAATCCTTCAAGTTAAGGATAAGAAAATGACTGCTCACCCAGGATTCTTTACCCAATGGGTATATCCTTTAAAATTGCCAAATGAAAATGTTCTCATACAAAAACTGAGGGAACTTGTCCCCAGCAGATCAGACCTACACAGAACAACAGAATAAAGGCATTCCTTCAAGTAGAATGAAAATAATCCCAAGTAAAACATGAAAATGAACACTAGAACAGGTACATGAATAGGGACTGTACAAAATGATAAATGCATTATCCACTGGGGTTTGATGTGTGTGTTGAATACAAGTGTGTAATAACAACAGAGCCAAAGGCAATAAAAGGTAAATTGAATTTAAAAGTTACAAGGTTCTGGAAATCTAAAAAAGTTGTAAAATGTTAATTTGCATAATTGGTTTATAGTCTAATATATACTGTAATCTCTAAGGTCGCCATGAAAAATAATAGTGAAAGAAACTATAAATTCTAAGTTAACAAAGGAATGATAAATGAGCACTTTATCCGAAAGGAAACGAGAGGAAGAGAAACATAAAATAGATGGGTGGAAGAGCAAACTTATAGTGAGGTATTTGCTGTAAACCCAGCTGTATCAGTAATTCCACAGAGTGCAATTTAAGTCAGATTTGTCGGACTGAATTTAAAAAAGAAAACCTATTTGCGGTTTACAAGAGAAAAAATTTAATCATAAGAATACTGAATGGTCAAAAGACAGGATGGAAAAATATACTTTGCAAACAATTACCAAAAAAGGAAAAAGCAGATGCAGTTCTATTAATATCAAAGAATACTATAAGATACAATGGTTCATAAAGATAAAGGGGGCCCATTCAGCAGGAATCTATCACAATCTGTGATCTATGAGCACTGGGGAAAAAAAGCTTCAATCCACAGAAAACAGGCAGAAAGAAAAATAGATAAATCCATGATTATAGTTTGAGAATTCTACATACCTATTTCAAGAACTGTTAGAATAAGCAACCAAAAATCAATAAGAATATAGAAGCAACAGTTAAATTTTTTTTTTAAATTGACATATTAAGGGCATTGAAACCTATAAGGACAGATGGAGAAAGTTTTTTTTCAAGTGTGCTGGAACATCGGCCGTAGGCTGGGCTCTGTATCACGGTGCAGTTCAGAAGGCTGGGATAATTTGGAGCATGCTGAGGGCAGATGTGAGTCAACTAGACACAAAATAACAAAAAGGCAACAAGAAAAGCAATTTCCAGGAAAACTTACACTATATTAGCACATAGGTCTTCTGGATCAAAAACCAGAACTAACCTGGTGTGGACCAAAGAGTAAGTTTTATATGTGAGTACCTTAGAGGAAAGGGCCATATAAAATCTTACCCTAAAATACCATCTACTATTTTCTGAGTGCCTCAGTCCTGTGCTACTGGCTGGGTATTTTCCATGAGTTGTCCCTTCCCCACCGGCCTCCGAGGTAGATACAAGGACGCGGAAATAAATGATACAGGGTGTCTGAGGGCGCAGGACAGGATGTGTGTGCTAGTGGTGCAGGCACTTGCACACCGAATTGGTAAAGTGTGTTCCTTCAGGGACAGGCACTGTGTGAAATAACTTACCTAAATTATTTCCTTCATTCCTTACAATAATGTTCTCAAATCTGCTTTGTTTTTATTCTTGTTGTACAGTTGAGGAAATGGCAGCATAGCAGGATTAGGGAAATGGACAGCGGTCTCCAGTGTGAGGGGAAGCTGGCAAGAGGGGGTGTGGAAGCAGCCGAAAGTCCGACGGGCACTGAAGGAAGACTTAAAATTGTACTAAATTGTTAGAGTTGCAATTCTCAGAATAGGATTTAATCAGGGTTGCACTTCAGATAATTGTGACCTGATCTGCAATCCCACAAGGGACCGATCTAATATGTGTAACATTGGTAACCAGCACAAGAGAAAAAAAAAAAAGTTATTTTCTTCAGACTGAATGTATTACTTAAAAAAAGGACTAAAACAGAACAAGTTCCCAGGGTCACTAACATGTCCTGAAATCACTGGGGAAAAGGAACTAGGTTGTGACCACCTCTGTCTGTCCAGTGGTTCTTTCTGGTTCTTTGGTCTTGGCATGAGAAAGGAAAACATTTTTTGAGAGAAAATATCTTAATTTGGGGTGTGTTAAAGAATGAGATCACTACCAACTCTGACTTTGGTTTCTTTTCTTTACACAGAAAACAGTTCAAGAACCTCAGTACTACTTTGGTATAAACCCACTTCAGTTGACTAAAGGTCAATTTATATCAAAATAAAGGCAATGCAGTGTTTCAGTTCCTTGGGAAAATCAGAATTAGGCTTGGTTTCCTAAAAGTCATATTCATATTGAGGTGTTTGCGGGGGGAGAAAGAGGATTCATAGAGGAAGCAATTTGTTTTGTCTTAACTTGACAGTATTATTTAGCTAATATTTTTTAACATTTTTCTTCCTTATAAGGTTATCAGATTTCTGCAGTCATACCAGAAGCTGAGACACCCACCACAGTAAATGCCTCAGCTACAAAGCCCACATCAACTCCCCAGAAACCCACCACTGCAAATGTTACAGGTACCAAAGTTACATCAGCTCCTCAGAAACCAACTACAACGAATGTTTCAGGTACCAAAGTCCCATCAGCTCCTAAGAAACCCACCACCATAAATGCTCCAGCTACAAAGTCCCCATCAACCCTTCAGAAATCCAACACAGTAAATGTTCCAGCTACAGAAGTCCCATCAACTCAGAAACCTGACACAATAAGTTCTTCAGCTACAGAAGCCCTGCCAACTCCTCAGAAACCCAACACAGTACATGTTTCAGCTACAAAGACCCCATCAGCTTCTCCAAAACCCAACACAGTACATGTTTCAGCTACAAAGGCCTCATCAACTCCTCAGAAACCTGACACAATAAATTCTTCAGTTGCAGAAGCCCTACCAACTCCTCAGAAACCCAACACAGTAAATTTTTCAGCTACAAACGCCCCATCAATTCCTCAGAAGGCTGACACAATAAATTCTTCAGCTACAGAATTCCTACCAACTCCTCAGAAACCCAACACAATAAATTCTTCAGCTGCAGAAGCCCTACCAACTCCTCAGAAACCCAATACAGTAAATGTTTCAGCTACAAAGGCCCCATCAACTCCTCAGAAACC
>RCUC01171275.1:0-14579 GCA_003697995.1 Taxidea taxus jeffersonii | reverse complement strand
TTCTGATCTATTTGCTTCCAGTGCATATTAGGGGATAGTTGCCACTGCCAAGTAATTTACTAAATGGAATTCTCAATCCTAATCTGTTTCTTCGCCTCCTACTTACCATCTCATTCTTTCCCTTATTTCTGCAGGTTCTCACTCACTGGGGCTTATTTCCTTAAGTGCCTGGTTGCCTCTGCAAAATTACTTGTTGGGATTCCCTAAGGCATAGGGTAAAGCTACTCTTTCCAGAGATACTTTAGTTTACCATATACCAAATTTATTTGGCAGTATCATCTGGGTACTACCTTAAACCACATTTAGAACATGACCTTTCCTAACCCACCCAGGTCTTGAGAACTTGGGCTGGGAATCCTCACCATGACTGGACGATTCCCACTAATTCTCAGGATTAAGTTTTTATGTTTCTATTCATTTTTAATTTTTTCTGCTTCATTCAACACTGTGGCAATCTTCCCTACAATCTTCTGGGGTTAGGATCAGAAAAGGCTGGGTTTACTTTTGGTTCACTCTGAGCCTGAGGGTAGAGTCCTTTGTAAATCCCTGTACCCACAAAATTAAAAGGATAAACATAAGTTTTCTAATATCAGTAAATGACCCTATGGCAGATTTAATTTTGTTACTGATACTTCCCTTTTCTCTCCTGGGTTCGGTTTTGCAATCAGAGTTAACTCGCAATCCTCATGCTCGTTTGTTGGCTTATCAATGGGGTTAAGACAATTTCTAATGTTTTAAATCTAGTTCCCTTGGTTGCTTCTTAGTGATTAGTCCAAATCTTAGGCCACCACTATTGAAAAATAGAATTACTAAGCACAGTGTGTGAAAAATGAAATATTGAAAGAAAAAAAAAGGACATGTCAGAATGATGCAATATTTGTAAATTTAAAATATCAAGTCAAAGAAAAATATACATAGTTGACCTTTCCTTGAGCAGCATGGGTTGGAAGTACATAAATCCACTTATATGTGATTTTTTTTAACCATACAGTACTGCAAAGGTATTATCTTTTCCTTATGCTTTTCTTAACATTTTCTTTTCTCTAGCTTACTTTATTATAAAAATACAGTAAATAATGCATATAACATCCAAAATATTTATTAATTGACTATGTTATTGGTAAGGCTTCTGGTCACCACTAGGCTATTTGTAGTTATGTTTTGGGGGAGTCAAAAGTTATATGTGGATTTTCTACTGTATAGGAAGTCATCCTCTTACCCCTGTATTGTTCAAAGTCAACTGTAATTTCAAGTGTTATAAATTGTGAATGGTCAAAAAACATTTCAAACTATACAAGAAAAATTTCTCATTGATAGTGGCCATAAAGCTTTTGAAAAGATCATTAAAGATTCATAATCGGGAATTATATAGAGAATTTCAAGAACTAAATTCTATATAAAAAGTTATATAAAAGCTCCGTAATTGAGAAAGCTGAAGTTTCTCATTTAAAAATTTGAGAATATTTTATTTGGAAATTTCATATATGTCCAATATACAAGACCTTTCCTGATTCTTGTATTTTATCATTCTTATCATAACTATGTGATATTTTTAATGTAAGAATTTTTCATCACGCCCTAAATAGGTGTTCCCAGATATCTTCTGTGTATCATTGGGTGACATAGAAATATCACAGTTTTCTATTTGTGCCCAGATACAAAAACAGTTAAATGTATTGGGAGAGGGAGAAATCAAGACCCAAACGAACATGCTAATTAAGAAATATAAAAGTAGCTGATTTTATTATTGAGAAAAGCAAATATAATACAAGTAGGAATACGTGCAGGTAGCCAACAAATGGCCACAGAGCTGCAGAGGATTTTCTGCTCCACTTACATAAAATTAAAGCTACAATTGTATACACTGTCCTAGTTACTAGACAGGATTTATTTTGCATCAGTGGTTTCATGGAGTGAAGTCTGACACTCCAGCCTTTCCTAATTCCTTTTTTTTTTTTTTTAAGATTTGTATTTATTTATTTGAGAGGGGAAGGGGCAAAAGGAAAGAGAGAGAGAAAATCCAGAAAACGCTGAGCTCAACCTCATCACCCGGAAATCACCACCTGAACCTAAACCAAGAGTCTGGGCACAACCGGAGCCTTTCCTAATTCTTTGTCAGGCTTGTTCTGATATTCTTATTTTCATAATTCTTTACCAAAATCTTCTATGTTTGCCCCTAACAGTATAACTAGTTCATCTGATTAGTCATTCTCTTCAAAATTCTTTAGTGAAGTTAGATGAAGCTCAGTTTCCACACAGAAGCACTGTGTGCAGGGCTCCAAGCAATTTTTTTTTTTTTGAGAATCCCCTGCCTATAAATGTAATTTGGCTTAAAAACGGATTACAAAATTCCTGGTTCTGTGTGAGGTATAGTCATTTATTGATGAAAATTTAGAATGGGAGGTAGAGGAAAAGTACTTATTTATGTGTTTATTGTTTAATCCATGCACATGAAATTATTCATAGTTTCCAGGTACCATCTCTCTTGGTTTGGATCCTAGATCCCCTACATTGTTTTATTCCTAAATGTGCCCAGTGTGCTACTCCTGGGTAGCTTTATAGTTCCTCATGGCAGGAAAAGATGGCAACATTGTTACTACTCACAATGCCATAGTTTTTTAGAACCTATTTATCTTGATATAGGTCTTCCTCTTACTATGGTTCCCTAATATGCATCTTTAATCCTGTCACTATTCATTATGCTTATCATTCATTGTGCCACCTGTGAACACTGGCTTCCAATGACATTCAAAGGTTGTTACCGTGCTTCATTGATGATGCGCAACACAAATGTGTTATCCATTTTCCAGGCAGTGAAAATGTAAATAATACCTCATTTTCCAATTGTGTTGTATTTACCCTTTGGAATTTATGCCACGTGGTATGTCTTAACCCTATGGTATGACTCTTTAGGTTATCATCACTGCATTCTTGGAATGGGACCTCTTTCGATGTAGACTGCATCTCTGCCTTCCACACCTTACCTTCAGCTGCAAGGACAGGCTAGGGGGCTGTGGAGGGAGTAAAAAAGCAACCCATTAATGCAAAAATGACCCATCTCTTCCCAGCATGGCGTAACACTGAGCAAGGACAGCATGGCATCTCCAAATGAGTTGGAGACAAGAGAGGGCGTTGAAAGGAAGGGTCATTGGTTTTATGGAGCAACAGTCTGGAAAATTCTGAGGGGGAGATAGAAGAGGTCACCCCTGGAGATCTGCCTTCACATGGGCCAGCAGAGGGAGGGAGTGACTGTCCTGGGTGCCACCGAGGGGGCACAGAAAATAAAGGACATCTGCTACCACTCTCGCCATCCCCAAGTAGCATATTTCAAAGGTGCTAGAGGTGTCACCACAGTTGGAACAAATAGGTGAGGGCTGTCACAGGGGCCCACACACATATTTACAAGCCCCAGGGCTGTGTGGTTGGTTGTCTAGAGCCTTAAATGAGAAGGATGTAAATAATCTCTAGCAGATGTAATCTAAGAATAACACAAGCTCAGCTTCTTCAATGCAGTGCTATAAAAAGTACATGAAGTATATAGTTCCATACAAACTACACTGAAAACAATTGGGTCTTTATGAATTCAGGAGGAGTTGCTGACTGTAATAGAGTCTCAATGGTCATTTCATGGTGGGAGTGTTGAGTTATCACTTGTTGATGCCCTAACTCCCCAGTGGGGTGGGTTTGGAGACTGGGCCTGTGGGAGGTACTTGGGGTTAAGAGGTCACAGGAGAGGGCCCTCATGATGGCATTGGTGCCCTTATAAGAAGAAACACCAGAAAGTTAGCCCTCTCTCTCTGTCTCCCCCACTGACCACACTGTACGAAGACATACTGAGAGAGTGGCCAACCGTGAGCCAAGTAGAGAACCCTCACCAAAATCAGCCATGCTGGCACTCGGATTTTAGGCTTCCAGCTTCCAGAATGGTGAGAAAATTAGTTTCTGTTGTGTATGGTATCTGGGTAAAGTAGCTCCAACTAATACAGCAGCTAAATACAGTATTCACAATTTATTTTGTGTTTACTAAAGAATTTTGCATTCATATATTTTAAAGGGATATTTTTATATTAATTTTTAAACTGAAAAGTATATCGAGATCTCTAGCAGTATGATTTTGTGCAAGTTTTTAACATTTCTGTTTCCTCATCTATAAATCTTCTGGTAGGACCTTATAGAATTTTTATAGGAATGAAATCTGCCAATATTTGTACGGTGCTGAGAGTAGTGCCTGGCCCAATACGCTGTGTGTTTATTAAATTAAATACAAGCAAAAATAAAGTACATTTCTAATGTTATTTTATTGTATATTATATTTCTAAATGTTGTCTTTTTACTATAAAAACCAATTTAGGCCTAATGTCTCCCATATTTGTTTTCCTCCTTTGGCCTTTTCATGACTATTAATTATTGGAATGTTGCTGATTATTATTTTCAGCAGAAACACTGAGGCCATTAAACCTTTTCCTTTTTCTCACCCAAAACCCCTGAAAGGATAGAAAGTATTTATACCAGGGCAGAAAAACATTTTAATTTTTAATTTAGATTTTCAAGACAGCTAAAGTGTATGTATGCTATTTTTCCTCTCATCGGACTATAGTATTGTCTTTAGCCAGTGGTATTAGAACATTTGAATAAGCCAGTATGTTTATTTGGAAGGCAACATTTTCAAATAGAAAAAAAAAAATTAAGACTTTGTCCCCTGAATATTCATTTCTTTATCGTATATAAATAATGGTTTTCTTTGCAAACACAGTGATTGCAAGATAAGTAGTTCCAATTTCTTCAAACTAGAGAGGTTTCTGTTGTTGTTTTATTGTTTTTGCTTTTATTTCAGAAAGAGCACATTTAAAACATTAGGAATGTTATTTTGATTTCTTATATTTTTTGAAGTCTTAGAGACTCTTCTCTGATTTATATATGCATTTAGTGGTCTTTTGTACTAATACACCATTGCATTTGGATAACATCATTGTCTTTCTACTAAAGAACTAGGCACATAAACGAACGATTCTTGATCAACGTTCCCTCCTTGAGAACTGGGCTATATTCAGAATATATCAGGGTTGTCTTCATTCCCATTTCACTTCTCAGAAAATATGTGGACCCTGAAAACAAAGTGCTTCTAGAAAGCTGGAGACCCTATTTAGGATTCATGAATTTCCCCTGGATTCCCCTCTCTCTGTCTTTTAATTCATGGACTTTCATTCAGGGAAGAGAAAACAGATGCGCTTCAGTAGTACAATTTCATCAAATGCTTGGGCAACAAAGTGGAGGTTCGGACATCCTTTTTTGTCCAAAGAAAAAAGAAATACCAAACATTGAGCCAGGGCTGGGAGAGGCATTCAACTCTGCCGTGCCTATCCCTGACCTGAGTGAGCTTGCTTCCCGAAAAGACCATCCGTCACCCAGTGTGTTTAGCCACAAGAGGGTGGCAGTGCCCTGTGTGTCCACAGAGCTCCCTTGCTCCGCTGCCAGCCCCCCACAGTACAGAAACAAAACCTCGCTCTGCTGGACCCTCAGCTCCCCTAAGAAAAAAAACAAAAAACCAAAAAAACACCTGTTTCCTGCCTTTAACCAGACCAAGGTTCTAACCAGTTTCATAGGTGAAGTATCAAAAGAGAAATGGGAAATTAAGCAGTTTAATCATTTTTCTTTAAGTTCAAAGGCTTGCAGATGTCCTCATGTCATTAAAAAAAAAAAAATCTGAATTCTATGGATCCAACCTCAGTGACAACCAGCTGCTGGGACAGATGGCAGCAGACAGATGGTCTTCCCTCTGAGCCCCAGATGGAGGTTACTCTTACCTCTGTTAGCCCACACTCCACCTCAGTTTGATCATTCAGTCCCCAGAGGGTTGTTAGTTTAAAAGAGACAAGGACTTTTGTTTCTCTGTTTGAATAAAGAATCCAACAAGACTGCGGATTTTACTTTATCTTTTGAATAATGGAAAAAAAGAAAATGTCAAAGTTCTTCCTTAAAAGTAAGGCTCACAAGCATTTATTTATTTAGAGGGGGTAGGGGCAGAGGGAGAGGGAGAGAGAGAATTCTAAGCAGACCCCATGCCCAGCACAGAGACCGACACAGGGCTTCGAACCCATAGCCCTGAGATGGTGACCCGAGCTGACATCAAGAGTCAGACACTTACCTGACTGAGCCACCCAGGCATCCCAGCTCACAAGTATTTATATCTTTGAATTTAAATATTACAACCAAGGCTACTATTATTAAAGGAACCAACAGAAGCCTATACTTTTAGGGAATATGTTACAAACCCTAGGATGACTTTTACAAAATACAGTTCTGAGACTCTTTGTTGGAGAGATCGGAAGAAATGCATTCCAACCAGGCAGCACATGGTTAGACAGCCAACCCAGGCTTTCCCCTACTGAAAGTCCCATTCAGAGACAAAGGTCTTTCTAAATTTAGGTAATTTATAATAAGACAGTATGCCACAGTGCTCCGAGAAAACAATTATTTACTGTAAGACAAAAAAAAAAAATCAAGACAATGGAACTATTCGTCATGGAAAATTTATTTTTTAAAAAAGCCTGTGTTATGTTTAGGTTTTGGGAAAACCAGGAATCACCTAGCTTTATCATTTCTGAGGCCTCAGAAAGAGAAAGAAGTGAAATTGCTTATCTTCGATGTCAGGAGTGCGGGAGTTAGGCTGATTTTAAGACTTATTGTAATTTCATAATAGCTATTGTTTTATATCTTTAATTATTTGAAATAATACTTGTCAAATTATAAAACTAAATCATGAAAGGTACTAACACATATTTCAGAGTAGATAAACCAATATACTGAAATGTTTGAATTGAGAAACAGCAACATGACACCAAAACGTAATTTAGGATGAACTTGATCTTTTAATTCAATAGAAAAAGAATAGAGTATTTTATAAAAATGAGGCCAGCATAAATGCATATTGTTCTGGAAGACAAAAAGATTGCTCCACCGCATCATTTATATAAGTGAAATCCAGGTAGATTAAGCATCTAAAGTATAAATATGTATCACTGTATTATCTTTATGTGAAAGTATATATATGTGGTAAGAATTGAGAATAACAATTGAATAAACTTGAACAATACCAGGAAACCAAAAGTTCTAAAGGAAAATATTTGATTACCTTCAAAATTATATATGGCATAAATCATTATAAATGTAAGCTAGAGAGACCAATAGATAATAATTTGCAACCAACATAAGAGATAACAAACTAATATCTAATATAAAATGAATTCTACAATTACAAAGATGAACATTCAAATAAATTGGATAAGCCAACAAATACACAATTACAGAGGAAAAATTACATATGCCCAATAAAAATATGGAAAGAAGTTCAATCTCACAGGTATTCAAAGATGTGCAAATAAAAAATTATAGATTAATTTTCATTCATCAGATCAGCTAAATTTTAAGCATTCAGTGTTAAAAACATTTTGTTTTTATTTTATTTTTTTTTTTTAATTTAAGCTTTTTTTTATTTAAACATATAATGTAACCCCACCACCCTCTCCCAACCCCTCTCCCCCCCAACCCCCCTCAGTTTGTCTTATGACATTAAGAGTCTCTTTTGGTTTGTCTCCCTCCCGATTCCATCTTGTTTCATTTTTTTCTTTTCCTACCACCTTAACCCCCACCCCCATTGCATCTCCACTTCCTCATATCAGGGAGATCATGTGATAGTTGTCTTTCTCCAGTTGACTTATTTCACTAAGCATAATACGCTCCAGTTCCATCCATGTCGTCGCAAATGGTAAGATTTCATTTCTTTTGATGGCTGCATAGTATTCCATTGTATATATATATACCACTTCTTCTTTATCCATTCATCTGTTGATGGACATCTAGGTTCTTTCCATAACTTGGCTATTGTGGACATTGCTGCTATAAACATTCGGGTACACGTGCCCCTTTGGATCACTACGTTTGTATCTTTAGGGTAAATACCCAGTAGTGCAATCGCTGGGTCATAAGGTAGCTCTATTTTCAATTTTTTGAGGAACCTCCATGCTGTTTTCCAGAGTGGTTGCACCAGCTTGCATTCCCACCAACAGTGTAGGAGGGTTCCCCTTTCTCCACATCCTCGCCGTTAAAGCAAATTTCCACAACAGTGATAGTAGTGTCTGTTTCAACAATTGGACAGTAATCTGGCAGTAACGTTCACATTTAAATACGGATAATGTTTAACCTAGAAATCTCAATTTTATGATCTATATCCTATAAAAATATATATGTATAAATAAAATCTTTAAAAATGTATTATGTATTAATTTATAAAAACATATATACACATATAAGCTCTTAATGTACAGAAAAACACTTCCATTGTAGACAATAACCAGAGAAATAATAAAGAAAGATGTTGCTAGTTTGAAGGTAGTCTTGAATGTATAGGGTGAAAAGAGCTACAGAATTTTAGGCAGAATTGATGAAGCAAATCCATCCATCAATCCATCCATCTAGGCTTATTTTGAAAAAAATAAATCTTTAAATTCCATGACAGAAAGTAGCGCTATATAGTAGTTTTTATTAGAGGGGCACCTGGGTGGCTCAGTGGGTTAAGTCTCTGCCTTCAGCTCAGGTCATGATCCCAGGGTCCTGGGATTGAGCCCTGCATCAGGCTCTCTGCTCGGTGGAAGGCCTGCTTCCCCCTCTCTCTTCTGCCTGCCTCTCTGCCTACTTGTGATCTCTGTCTCTGTGTGTCAAATAAATAAAATCTTTTTTTAAAAAATAGTTTTTATTAGATCTTTTACCATTCTTAAACAGAAAACTAGATTCTAGACACTGTTCTAATAACTTTACATATGCAGTTTGACTTTGTTCTTACAACTGACCATCTTCTGTAGTTCAGTCCCAGAGACTTAAGGTATTAATATGGCATCTGGAACATTTACACATGTCAAGCTTTCATATTAGTAAAATAGTAAAAATTTAAACAATTGTATAAGAATGTCAAAAAATGTATCACATTGTATTACTGACGTATATGTTCCTTTCCATATACAACTATTGGAGGCTGAGGTGCCTCCTTCTTTTAAATAGGCAAGTGAACTTTGATCACTTATGGTTATGTCTCCATCTAGTGGTAGAAATATATTTCAAGTATTTGTATAATAAGGCCATGGTCACACTAGGAAACATCTGAAGCGCTGAATAAATAGGAATTACAGTGGCTGCTATTAGGTAAACGTCATCTGGGTATCCACAGTTTATCTTGTTTTATAGGGAGGAAGTTTTTTCTGCTGACTGAAAACTTGATTTAAATTTTACTTTATTCAAATTAGTAGTGTCAAGTTTTAAAAACATTAACAAGACCCATATGTGTAAGGTTTAAATTTTTAATATAAAAACATATTAAAGATGCAAGTGGTGCAGCCACTCGGGAAAACAGTATGGAGTTTCCTCAAAAAGTCGAAAATAGAGCTACCCTATGACCTAGCAATTGCACTCTTAAGTGCAATTTACCCCAAATATCCAAATGTAGTGATCTGAAGGGGCACCTGCACCCCAGGGTTCATAGAAGCAATGTCCACACAACAGCCAAACTATGGAAAGAGCCCAGATGTCCATTGACAGATGAATGGATAAAGAAGATGTGGTATATACATACAATGGAATACTATGCAGCCATCAAAAATGAAATCTCACCATTTGCAAAGACATGGATGGAACTAGAGGTATTATGCTATGCAAAATAAGTTAATCAGAGAAAGACAATTACCATATGATCTAACTCATATGTGGAATTTAAGAAACAAAACAGAGGATCATAGGGGAAGGGAAAAATAAAACAAGATGAGATCAGAGATGAAGATAAACCATAAGAGACTCTTAACTATGGGAAACAAACTGAGGGTTTCTGGAAGGGAGGTGGGTGGGGGGATGAGGTAAATAAGTGATGGACACGTGATATAATGAGCACTGATTATTATATAAGACTAATGAATTACTGAACTCTGCCTCTCAAACTAAGAATACACTATATATTAATTAGTTGAAAAAACATTCACTTATTTGAATGTGAAAAAAATAAAGAGGCTAGTTGTTTTTATTTATGCGATGGGGTGAATTAGCTATCTGGCCATTTCTCAGATCAGCCTCAAGCTAAATTTTAGAGCTGATGTTATTCACATTTACATATAGCCCTCAGACATTTTTTTAAAGATTTTCTTATTTATTTGAGAGAAAGAATGTGTGCACACAAGAAAGTGGAAGGGCAGAGAGAGAGAATCTCCAGCAAACTCCTTGTTGAGCACAGAGCCCAACTTGTGGCTGGATCTTATGGTCCTGAGATCACGAATTGAGCTGAAATGAAAAGTTGGACACTTAACTGACTGAACTACCAAGGTGCCCCTGCCCTCAGACTTTCTTAAAAATAAAATGGTTTCAGGTATAAAACGTAGACAAAACCAGAGAGGGAGACAAACCATAAGAGACTCTTAATCATAAGAAACAAACTAAGAGTTGCTGGAGGGGAGGGAGGGGAGGGAGTGAAGGGATGGAGTAATGGTGATAGGCAATAAGGAGGGCATGTGATGTAATGAGCACTGGGTATTTTGTAAGACTGATGAATCACAAGCCTGAACCTCTGAAATTGATAATACATTATATGTTAACTAGTTGAACTTAAATTAAAAAGGTTAAAAAAATGGTAGGTACATTTGTAATGACTCCATTTACTGAGTGAATCTTTCTGAGCCTTCATTTCTTTATCTGGAACAATATCGACATTTGAGATACCTGCAATACTTCCTGCATTTATTCACATGGTCTCAATCAGCACTTCCCACAACTTGGCCCAGAAGTAGGAAAAGTATTTATGTCTATGTCTTCTGATGAAGGAAATATGGTGTAAAGAGATCTTAAAACTAATCCAATCTCAATAAACAATTAAATGTCAGACATGGAAATGTACCATAGATTTCCTGATTCCAAATTTAGTGCCTTTTAGAGACCTCCTCTCACTTGCAATTCTGATAATTAAATGAATGAATATGTGTACAAATGCTTAAATCCAAAGGAATATAAGTCACTGTAAAATCACATAATAAAGAGAACAATGAGGTTTTTGAATGTGAGAAGGTTAGTGGGAGATAAGATAGAAAAATGCTTCATAAAAGTATGTACATCAGGCTGAATTGAGCTGACTGTCAAAATAAAAAAAAAATCCAGAAATTTGAGAAGCTTTATGTACATACAATTTATACAAATACTTATTTTCTACCTTCCCACACTTTTTCTACTCCATCTTCCTAAAATACCATTGGGTCAATTACTGCTATGTTAAGATTTCTGTCATAAATTTGAAGAATGACAAGAAGATGTTATATAGCCCAACAAACAAGAAAGAAAGAAATGGACTAAGCATGTATTTGTTGACTGTCTTTATGAGCTGCTGGGTGTATGGAGTGTATGTGTGGGTGGGGGCTGGAGGCCAGCTGTGAAGATGACAAATTCCGGTTCTTTTCTTTAAAAAGTTCTTATTTCTCCTGCTCCTACGCACCCATTTTCCATTTTGCTCTATTTCCATCAAAAGAATTGTGACTTGGGCAAAACAGACAAGGGAAAGGGAGGAGACATCAGCTGAGTCACATCCTTCTGTTGTCCTGTCAAGGTTCCCTACCATCAGAATAAGTCACCCAAGCCCACCTGGAGGTCCACTGTGCTTCCTAGTACCTTAGGAACCTGCTGTATGGACTTGTAGAGAGTGCATTCCAAACATACTCTACATGGAAGAGCAACTGAGTCATAACCTAGATTTTTCTTAACTTCCACTACCTGCCCCCCAACCTCATGTGCTCCTTTCAACAGTAATGAGAAAGAAAACCCAAAGATCACATCTCAAACTTAATCTTCCTTCTCAGACAGTATTGAACACAGAAGGGGACTGCAATTATTTGTGGTTCTAATAATCCAACTAGATATACTCAAAACTAATCACAGATTGTTACTTTAGAATAAATATAAGGTCTAAAGTTGAGTTTGGAAACTTCGACTTTCTTCCTTCCCATCACAGGTAATAAGAAAGTACAGGCTAGCCCATATCTATTTTCCTGCCCCTGGAAAGTTTCCTATAGAGCTAGACAAGTCACTTCCCTACCTAAAGTTGGTATTTCCTTAATAGACTTTCATAGGTAAGCCAGCTCTGAGCATGTCCTCCAGCCCAGAATAGCTTTTGAATTGTAACAGAAGAAACCATGAGGCTGGGTGTCAGGACATCAGATTGCAGTTCCAGCTGTCACTGAGTGGTATGATCACCAGTCTTGCAGGACCTCAAGGCCCTCGCCTGCAAATTAAATGAGTTAAACTGAAGACAAGCAAAGGTCTCCTCTAGCATGGGTAAGCAAACTCTATGGTCTAATCAAAAGCTGGAAATTAATTCCCAGCCTTTGCTTCAAAAGTCCGTGGTACAGAAGTGAGTCACTTCTCTGGGCAATCCCTTCAGATGAGTAAAAATAACTGAACAAAATTGGTATAAGCTCTTCCAAGAAAGGATCCCTCCTTCCCTTTGGGTTTAACATTCTGTCCGCAGAGTTAATGTTTTGTCTAACAAACATCTGCCAAAAGGACAGACTCAACTTGAGGGATGTCTTTACCTGCCTCTGGAGCATCCCCATTATCATTGTTGGTTTTCCTCTTAGTAGCTTTAACCTAAATTTTCAAATGTCATGGATGTCACAAATATTTGGGTGCTTTCAGCTTTTTTCCAATATATAGCTTGAGCTTTTTTCTTTTCTTTTTTTCTTTTTCCTTTTTCTTCTAGAAGTCTTCCCCATGGGATGGAACACTGTCCTCAGTTTGGCAGTAAGGCCCATGAAGCCTGTTCTGCTCAGTGCTGAGGCCACTTTGCTCTTAAATCTGCCCTCACCCCTTGTTACTTTCCCTCCAGGGATCGTGGATCCTCCTGGGGAGAGGTTTCCCCAAGATCCAGATGCAGGAAGAGGGCACCCAAATAAATTATTTTCCAATTGTGCTCCTCAAGCGTCTTGCATTGGCATCATGCCCCCCACTTCTCCCTGTGCCCCTCTCCCTAGAAAAGTCTTCTGAAAGAATATTGAGTCCCAAGTTTCCCAAATGATTCATTTCTTTGCAAAAGCAACAAGACGTTCCTCCTCCATCAGGAAATCTGGGGCAATCCAGTTGCGTAAATTGCCAACAAAGGGTCTCCTAGGGATTTTCTTACAACGAGGAGGAATGGGGTGCATCCAACTATTGAAGTCTCCAGCTGGGAGGTCAACCAGAGGCCCCTCTAGTCCCCACACTATTCAGCCCTCTGGGAGGTACGACTTCTTGTAGAGCTACCAGCCCCAAGTGTGAGGGGATTTCAGAGGTTCCTCCTTACAGAAGGAGGAACAACTCACTTTGCTCTGGCTCCAGATCTGGAGGATGTCCCTGACTCCCAAGAGAGAGAGCACCACTGCCTACTCCTTCCTGGCCCTTCCATTCAGAAGGTTTTGTTTCTTACACTGTTTGCTAGGTGTTTATGATGTCATTCTCTCTGCATCTTCGTGTATCTAAATTACTTCATGGTAATCCATACAATTTAAAAGGATTGGATCTATTTTGTCACTTCCCATTTTAGCTAACTGAAGCATTGCTTCTTTGAGGAGGTATTTTTTTTAGTTGAGTTTTTTCTAATGCTTCTTAAAAGATTAATAGAGAAAAGCAAAAACATCTACTGGTTGAGGCATTGTCTACCTATTTAAATAGTTAACAGTTACCTTCAGTCCAATAAAAAGGGTAAAAGTTTGTCTTATGTTTCATTTTAAAGAAATTGAACTTAATAAACACAAGTTCTTAATAAAGGTTCAGAAATTTCCCTTCTGTTCTTTCCAACAGATACTTAACTCCACACTATGTGGAGGTTAGGCTGTGCTAGGCTGGTGTTGCTTCAAGAGTCTGGGAGTATAGAAACTAGTACTCCACTCCATGTAAGTACCTTATAATCACACAAGGAGATAAAAAAAATTTAGCACTGATATGTAAAATTCTCTTTGGAACAAAGCAGGAGATAAATAATACATGCATTAAGAAGTCAAGAGTATGATTCCAGAAACCATATGACTTGAGTGGCAGTAAGATGAAGTTCTTAATACTGTACCTCCTTCCAGGCAATATGATGGATGGGACTGACTTTTGAAGCTTCCCATCCCATGCAAAAGGCTTAGAAAAACTGGATACAATAAACCCGAGTTAATTTGTGAAACAGACAACTGAGCTTGAAATTGAGAATGGGAAATCCCCAGGTAGAAGAACAATTAGAATATTCAAAATCAATGCAGTGAGCAAGAGCTAAACCCAGTGATCTAGAGAGGAGTCAGAATGAAGTAGATCCCTATGGGGACCATGGTTTTAACACATACAAAGTTCTAGACTGGAGTCCAAAGTCCCAGACAACATTGTCACCTAGAAAGGGGACTTTTCATAAATCTGAGACCCAGTCCATAAAATAGAAACTAGAAGACCCTGCTCACTAAGCCAGTGAGGCAGCAAAGAAGCAAGAGGGTAGAGAGAGAGAGGAAAAAAAAAGGAAGCCTGCCTCTGAACCTTGCTGGGTGTGCTGTTTG
>RCUC01171274.1:0-20693 GCA_003697995.1 Taxidea taxus jeffersonii | reverse complement strand
CCCATCACGCACACACACACACACACACACACACACACACACACACACATACACCCCACTAATTTTTCTGGTTCCTGCCACCACTTCCTCTACTTCGGCAAAAATTCATTGCAACCTCAGAAAATTAGGGCTTGGCAAAGAAACATTTCCTTACGTGAGTCAGGCGTTACACTTCCGTAGGTCATCGGGAAGCCCGAGGAAGGGTAGATGAAAATGTCACATATTAGGCCACTTTGCTGGGGACTGCTGAACATTGACCTAGTGAGAAAAAACAAACACACTATGTGCCAATAACCTGAGGAGCGAAGTCCTGGAGAATGAACTTCCCTCAGGAGAAATAGGGGTCTGCTATTTTTTTTTTAATACACCATTTACATATAGACAGTGGAATAATTACTGAGCCATCAGAAAGGATGAATACCCACTGTTTGCATGGACATGGATGGAACTGGAGGGGTTTATGCTGAGTGAAGTAAGTCAAGCAGAGAAAGACATAACCATACGGTTTCACTCATAGGTGGGACACACAGAGTGGTTAGGAGGACCACAGGGGAAGGGGAGGGAAGGGAGACTGGAGGCAGAGAAACCAGAGAGGGAGATGAACCATGAGAGACTCTGGACTCTGGGAACCAAACTGAGGGTTTCAGAGGGGAGGAGGTGGGGGGGATAAGGTAACAGGGTGATAGGTATTAAGGAGGGCACATGCTGTGATGAGCACTGGGTGCCATATGCAATAGAGAATCACTGACCACCTCATCAAAAATTAATGATGTACTATGTGGTGGCAAACTGAACACAATTAAAAAATTTGAATATTAATTAATTAATTAAAAGTACACCACTTACTCTGCAGAGTACCACTGCCCTCATTTGCAGGTGCATGGCAAAAATACCAAAATAGAAAGATTTTGTTTTTCCTCGGCCATGTTAAAATTAGTTGGGAATCATTTCTAGGCCGAGTTCAGAATGCAAATATGAAATAGATGGATCTCTTGGACTGGAGGACTGGCAGACACATGGAATACTTTGGGTAGTGTAGAGGAAGGGGCTGGGTCTGACACTGTAAGCAGGGGAGGCTTCCCGGATGAGGCAACGCCTGAGCAATGTAACAGAGGGTCTAAGATCCTAAGCCCAGCTCCACCCCGACAAGCCTTGTGGTCTGGGACTAGTTACTTAACTTCCCTGAACACCAGTTGCCTCACCTGCAACTAGAGTGATAATATTTGGCTCACAGTTTTGTATCCCTGGGCTTTCAGGAAATCGCACTATCCTCTTCTTTTTCCATTCCCCTCTCCTTCTGCTTTTGTTGTCTCTACTCGAACGTGGAGGGTTGCCTGTTTGAGTTTCAGTTCACACTCTCTCCCTCGGTGACCTTGCCCACAGCCCTGTCTCGTCCAGGCTCTGACTCAGTCTCCCTGTATGCCCGTCTCACACTGTACGTCGATCTGCACACGGACCCCTGCCAAGGGAGTTGACATTGAGCCAGTGTGCAGCCAAATTTCTTTCTTCCCTAAATTCCCTCTTGATTCAGGAATGGGTAGTTCTTCTAAAAAGGGCCCCTCGTCTCACAGACACCAAACCTCTGAGTCATCCTTAACGCTCTTTCCCCCCCTTATTCCTTATCTAATCACTCGGCAAATTCTGTGGGTTCTTCCTTCAAAACATTTTTGACCAGGACAGACAGGAACACTTACATGGTTATAGTAATTATGTCAGGGGTTTTGTAGCGTAAGAAGACTGTTTCTTTACATAGATTTGTTCATTTGAAAACTAAAACTAAAGACATTTCCATTCTCCAAACTTAACAGCCTGAACAATTGCACAGTTAGGGAAATTGGGTCTTTCCTGACAAAGTCGCTCCCATGGCATCATCTTGCATATGACTTCCCAGCTAACCTTGGACTTCCCTGCTTAACGTCTTCAACAGTCCCTCCGTGCTTCCGGGGCGCAGAAAAGGAAGAAGCCTCGTGTTTAAAGCTCTTACACCTCTTGGCAGACTCTCTCTCAGACTCTTCAACCCCTTCTTCCACTGCACTAGTAAATTCCCCCACATTCTGCCTTAAGCCTCTAACTATTCTTGGCATCAACTTTTCCTGACTGCAAATACGTGCTCATACCATGCTTATCGCCTCTCATATTTTCTCCCTATTGCACTAATGTTCATTCGTCACATTTAGCTGAATCCCTGGGCCATTATCCTCCTCCACCCCAATAGCCATGGTCTTCTCTCTCTTTTTGACCCCCCGCCCTACGTTGGCTATGGCATTTTCACCGCATTGATCACATAACACCTCCCTAGTAGATCATAGATTTTTGGACACAAGTATTGGCACATTCTTAACATGCCTCTGAATACAATGTGCTCCCCAGTTCATGAAAAGTCTCTGATTTAGTCATTGTATGGTTCCTGGGACAGGGTGAGAGTCATGTTCCTTTACTTCTGCCGAAGTCATAGACTTATCTTCTATTTTAAAAAGTATTTTTTACCTAATTACATAAGCTTACTGTGTTGGAATTGGAGAGCTCTATAGAGGCTCTTTCAGTCCTATATTCTTGCTTAGTCAGTGTAAGAATGAGGCTTTAAGGGGTAGAGTGACTCAATGAGAACACACAGCTAGTTTTTGGGAGATTGAGTATGAAGACTTAGGTCAATTGCTGACACCAGAAGCAGCTGGGTTCCCAAAGTAGCCCCCAAAGTACTGAATTCAGTGCCCTCTACACAGAAGAAACCTTTGCCAAGTGGGTCCAATGAAAAGAATTTAGTGGTGTAGAGATGGAGAAGTACAGATTTTGAAATCAGAACTTGGTGTAGATGCAGGCTTGGGTCACTTATTAGCTGCATGGGTATTGGAAAATTACTCAGCTTTTCTGCTTTTTTCCTCATCTGTAAAATGTGAGCAATTATCTCCACATGGTGAAATGGTGTTGGTGACATGGTGTCATGTGTATGAAATGAGTAGAACATCACACATTGAAGCCATTATTTAAAATAATCCTCAGTAAGTTACAACTTGCATATTTCATTTTTCTTAATGCATAGAATTTTTCACAGATCTTTTTTCTAAATTGAGTAAATGGTAGTGGATTTCTTTCTTTCCCTTTGCTCTCAGAATGTTGAAATTTTTTGTGGGAGGGGTGGTCATAGTATGACTAAAGAGTCCCACCCAGTTATTCTCGGAAAAGTTCCTTTTTTAAAAAAAAGTAATACCAAGAACAAAATATTTGAGAAGGTGAATGTGTAGAGCACTTAGTGTAGCTAAACTGGGTGCTAGAGAACTTTTTTTTAAAAAACACTATCCAGAGCTCATTGTTTTCCTGAATAAAAAGGTATTACAATCACTTAATAAACAGAGAGCTCATGGGCCTTGAAGTTAAGTCTTCCAACAGCTCCATAACTGGCCTTGACCTTCAGCTCTTTTCCATAATGCCACCTTGCCTTTCACACCAATTCTCTGAGCTCAAGCAGGAATAAAGATTGCCGGCCTATAATGGTGGAACAGAAAGGGATGGTAGATAAGGTCATGGGAGAATAAACAAAGATCTGGTATCAATTCTAAAACACTGCTGGGCCCTGATATACTTTGTGTTTTTATCAAATATGGAAGTAAAAGCAAAGTGTTTTAAAATCAAATAAGAGGATCACGCTAGATAATTTTATTTTTTATTTTTTTAAAGATTTTATTTATTTACTTATTTGAGAGAGAGTGAGAGAGAGCACAAGAGGGAGAGGGAGAAGCACACTCCCCGCTGAGCAGGGAGCCTGATGCAGGATCCCAGGACACTGAGATCATGACCTAAGCTGAAAGCAGATGACTGCTGCTGAGCCAGCAGGTGCCCCAAGACTATATCATTTTAAAAGTCCCTCTACGCAACTTCTAAACTCTAGAATACTGATAGGTTTCCATGAAAACCTGTAAGAGTTCCTTTCCTGGAATCCCTATACAATTGGTTCCAGCACTCAGTAATACAGGGTTTATTCATTTTGCTACAGTAAGCATGAGCCAGAGAAACAGAGAAAACTGTTATTTTCCTTCTTATAAAGCTCTTACTAATGGAAAAAGAGTGATCAAAAACATTTAGGAAAGAATATCAAGACTAGATGCCACAAATAATCCATATCTGAGGATTTCATTTAACCAGGGAAGGTACTCAAGGGGATAGGAAACTGAGGATAGACTCCACTAACCAGACTCAGGTGAATTACTAAAGGGAAATGTTCTTGGGGTTACTCTCCATGAAGATGAATGACTGGCCTTTCCATCAATGTCCTTTCATGTTTCTGAAAGGGACAGAGCCGGACCGGGGGTGGGTGGGATGGGAGACCTTTACTCTGACCAGTCTCATATAGATTTGTGCTGCCCAATGTAACAACCTGGAATGCTTTAAATAATCCTGCTGCCCCCTTCCCATCCCCAGAGATTCTAATCTAACTCATCTGAGGTGTAGCTTGAGCCTCTGGAATTTTTTTTTTTTTAATCTCCCCCATGTAACTCTAATGTGTGGCTAGTCTTGCAAACCACTGGAATATACTTAAGGTCTTCTAACAAACCTTCCTCTTAAAACCACCACCCTATCATTTAGTTTTCTGGCGCTTGGTTTTTGTTTTGGCATTCTTCTCTCCTCCCATCACACAGGCACATTCCACATGATGGTGCATCTCTCCCAGCAGTCTGACCAGAATAGTCCCAAAGCGCAATGCATGAGCTGTCCTCCGTGAATAAGGAGAACCCTGGCGAGGAAAGTGATTCCCACCCAAGCATAGCATGAACAATGGTCACTCCTTGCTGTATTGCTTGACTTGTTTTCTTGGGCCATGTCCCACTTGCTGTTTTCAGATTACGGAGTGTGCTAGGAGAGAACACTGTTGTTTTTTCTTGTTTTTTTTTCCTATTCCTTGCTGGCATCTGACAGACCTCCAGTTGAAGACACCAGGTCCCTGGGTGGGCACTCTCTCTGTTTCTGTTTTCTGTTTCCAAGGGCTACCTGGAAATCCACCGCACTTTCTGCTCAGCCTGGCAGCACTCAGGAGGGCTGAATTACCTCTTAACCTAACGCAGATTTCCGGGGTGCAAAGCTCTTCCCACTTGAGCCACGCCCCTTTCCTCGTTCCCCGCCAGCGTTCTGTTTACTTGGAAAGCAGATATTTACACGTCCAGATGGGAGCTCTTCGCAGGCCCCACCTTAGCAAAGAGAAAAAGTCCAGGCGAGCGGCCGGAGAGCCCCCCTCCCGGCCCATTATCCCCGTTCTGCAGGCCAGGGTCTCTAGGGGAGGCAACCGCGAGAGCACCCCTCCCCGGCGCCCGCGCTGCGCGACACCTGGCGCGAGCAAAACTCTCCTCCACCAGTCTCCTCGCCCCACCCTTTGTGATTCGGAGCCCCAGCCCCGCCCAGGCGCTAATTTAACTCGCCTGGCGGAACAGCTAGGGCTGCTGCTACTTACCGCTCCTTGCTGGAGCGAGCTTCCACTTACTCGGGTCCCGGTCCCCGCGCGCCATGTGCCTCCTCGGCTGGCTGACCGCCCCACCGCGGCTGCTGCTGCCGCTGCTGCTGCCGCTGCTGCTGTGTCCGCCTGCGGCGCAGGGTGAGTGGGGGCTGGGGGAACCCTTAGGCTGGGTGGGAGGGGCTGGATCCGTCTCCGCGACAACTGAGAAGTCTGGGGACCTGGGGAGGTGAGGAATGTGGACATGGCTAAAATTGTTCCCGTAATCCTCCACCCCTACTAGGCTCAGAGCTCCTACTAGCACGATCCCTTGGGGACAGGGACAGGATCTCCGCTGCTAACCTGCAGTTTGGGGTCTTGCTGTGCTGGACCCCAGCTGGCCTGACTTTGGGAGTGAGGCGGGGACCGTTGAGGAAGCTGGAGCTGTTGGCGGAGCAGGCACACCTGGGGAAGCCAAAGGGCAGGGCTCAAAGAGTGACTTCTCAGTCCCCCAACATCTGTTTAGCAGGGGGAGGCCACAGCTGACCACTGTCGCCTCTTAAACAGAGTCCAGTTGTGGGCCGCAGGGGACGCTGCTCGTTAGCCAGTCTTCTCTTCCAGGTGTGACGTTCCCGGGGGCGTCTGTCTGTATTGTGTTCTTAGTAACAGGATCAATTCTAAACCGCTTTTTTTTTTTTTTTAAATAATGAAAGGAAAGGGTTGATTCCTTATTTTAATACTGAATTAATTGACAAGACCGGCAGCCTAGCTCGTTCTTTGTATGTGGGTTCAGCCACTGGATGGAAATGTTACCTGTGCCTCAGAAGCCTTTGGCTGCTTCCCTTACTCCTCCTGCAAAAAGCATGTTGTTCTGAGCCGAAAAGTGTTATTTCCTTCAGTTCTGCTTTTCTTTTCTTTCATTTCCCTCCCTAGGTGACTGCAGCTTCCCCCCAGAGGTACCTAATGCCATACGAATTGTGGGTGACCACCAGAGTTTTCCTGAAAGAACCACAGTAACATACAAATGTAAAGAAGGCTTTGTAAAGGTTCCTGGCAAGGCAGACTCCGTGGTCTGTCTCAGCAATAAATGGTCAGAGGTGGCAGAATTTTGTAACCGTAAGTTCTTCATTTTTGTATATATACATTACAGGAATGGAATGTATCTGCTTAGCTTACTTTCATCCCTCTTCAGCATGAGTGGTAATTGATAGTTCTCAAGCATTATGAAATCCCAGGGTATGTATACCTGGCATTTCCCGCTGCAGCTAATTGACATTACTCCCCAGAATAGGTCCTGCTTCTTCATTAACAGGCTTGAGCTTTCTATTGTTGTTCCCTCCTGAACTAATAGAGAAAATAAACAATAGGTACAATTTAGGGAGTACATTATATGTGAATATGTTTGGCAATCACCCCGTGACACATAACATAGGTCTTCTGTGTTCTTAAGTTTCAAGCACAACTCTGTGGTAGCCTTTTATTTTATTTATTTATTTTTTAAGATTTTTATTTATTTGAGAGAGAGAGAGAGCATGAGAGGAGAGAGGTCAGCGGGAGAAGCAGACTCCCTGCCAAGCAGGGAGCCCAATGTGGGACTCGATCCCAGGACTCCAGGATCGTGACCTGAGCCAAAGGTAGTCGCTTAACCAACTGACCCACCCAGGCGCTCTGTGGTAGCCTTTTAAAAAGCTCCCTGGGGAAAAAAGAAAAAGCCTCCCTGTATTTCCCTCAAAATCTATCACTAGATGCATAGTCCTATGGTAACTTTGACAGAGACGAGTAAAGGTAAAGATGAGACTTGGTTCCTGGCTTTGGACCATCTGGAGTCATAGAATGCATGGGAAGTTTAGAAACTGCCCCAAGTATTTTATGAAACCAGGTGTGACATCAGCTTGAACCTTTGGGTTTTGTGTGTGGACAGAAGGACAGAAGGCAGTGGTTGAAGTACTTAAGCCTTTGCACATGTATCATGTTTTGGAGTTTATAATGCATAGCCGACTCCGTTGACGCCTCCATGGGTGGACAACCCCATGAGTGGAGTAGGGACCCTTACTCCCATTCTTCAGTCAGGAAGTAGTCTGGGAAGACAGACCCCCAGAAGTTAAGTAACTTCTTGAAATCAGCAGTTCTTACACAGGAGAGCCAGGGTCCAAACTTCAGTCTTTGGGTTATAAATCCAATGTCCCGTCCCCTCTACCATGCCTCTACACATTAACATTTGCCCAGATGTTACAAATTATAAACACTTCTTTGCACACCGCTGGCTCACGTGATTCATGGCCTTCTGGGTTGTTGTGAGGATGAAATGAGTTTATGTGTATAAAACATGGAGAAGTATCCAATAAATATTAGCTATCATTGTTAGTTACTGTTGTTGTTCAGGATATTAGCCCCGGGGGGTCTGAGGAAACACTGTTCTCCTCTCACCCCTATCCTCCTTTGGGCAGGCAAGGGGCAGGGGCAGAACTGTGCCAGGCAACTATAATGGGTTATGTTTCCCGAACTGTGGGCATGGTGATATCTAGGTGCCAAATTAACTACTTAGGAAATAGAAGTATGTATGTGAGTATGCTTGATGCACTGTAAATGTCATAGTTTTACTAATATAGTTAAATAGCAAATGTGTATGAAGAAGTACAGAAAAAGGGGTGATGTAAGGACCAGATAATTCTGGATAATTAAACCTAGATTATCAAGGAAGGTGATTTTAGTTACGTTGTTACTTTTGTTAATACTTTTAGGTAGCTGTGACGTTCCAACCAGGCTGCTTTTTGCATCTCTCAAAAAGTCTTTCACCAAACAGAATTATTTCCCGATGGGTTCCATTGTGGAATATGAATGCCGACCTGGCTACCAAAGGGACCATGTTCTCTCAGAAAAACTAACTTGCCTTCCGAATTTTACATGGTCCAAACCAGATGAATTTTGTAAAAGTGAGTATAATTTTTATAGAGTATTCCTAATCATATGGTATTTGGGGAAATAATATTTCTTCCTTCATTCATGCTGGAAGTCTTTGTGTCCATATTATTACTTCGCGTGATTCTGAAAAGAACTGTTAGAGTAATTTTACAATTTTGTCTTAAATTAGGCTTAAATATGAAAATTTTATAATTTTGTCTTAAATTATAAATTGTCTTAAATTTTGTCTTAAACTACATACTTGTGAGATGGGAGTATTCATTTACTCACAGATTTCACATTTACTCACAGATTTCACATTTAATTAGTTTAAGGTTACCTAAAATGTAATAAGTGTATATTCTAAATCTGGTGTGTTATTTGAAACTTACAAAATGAAGGCAGGATTTTAGAAATTTAAGGATAAGAAATGTCAGTAGTTCAGATGATGGATTTGCTTAGAAGTGCCTGATAATTTAATGAAAGAAAAAATCAATTTGAGCTCTCTTCTAGGGAAATCATGTCCTAATCCTGGGGATTTAAGACATGGTCATGTCAGCATTCCAACTGACATATTATATGCTGCAGTTATCCACTTCTCGTGTAACAAGGGGTAAGTTTTGGCATACTACATCTTTATACTCTATATTTAACAAATGCAAAAACCAATTAGGACTTAAGGTGGAAGTTTTTAGATTCGTAGTCAGTGTTTACAATCTAGTCAACCAGCTCCTGTGCTCAAAGATCTTTCATCATGAGGCCGTCATGGTTAAGTTTAATAAAATGGAGGCAAGAAAGGACAGTTTCTTATAACACCAAATTCTCTCTATTGTTAGATTTTAGTACATATATGATTCATTATAAAATTTAAATGTAAGTAGTAAAGGAAAAATCTTGTAATATGTTGGCACTTGCAGAAATTAAATCCTTCAAATGTTCAAATGAAACCAATCCTTACTTTACCTAAATAATGAATTTGCATATATTTTTTTCTGTATGCAAACTGCATGTTACAAAATATTATGTGTTAAAAACATTTACTCCTAGTGTAAAAATGTCATGCTGACCTGAGGTCTTCTCTGAGTTCTCTATGTAGGGAAAAGGAACTCACTCTTTGGGTATCCTTAGTATCTCAGAGACAGCTGGAAACTTTTTATGTTCATTTTCTCATTAAATATCTGCATATTGAATTATGTTATTTTACTCTGTGTATGTGGGTGTTCCTGCTCTTTATAAAATTAAAAATATCAATATCATGTGCCTCCTATACGAAACAGAGATGGATCATTAATAGGATTACTATCAAATCTGGAGAATACCTTAAGCCCCTAAAATATAAGTATGTTCTGTTATTCTATGAAGCCTCTGTTGACCTTTAGAATTCAGAAATATAAAATATTCAAGCATCTATATCACTTTAAATGTTTCAGAACACTTTCCTATTTCTCAGGAAAACCCTACCCAAATAAAAAACTTCTTGAGTGTCTTACACTTTTTTATCCTTTGGATATCACCTTTTTTTCATTTAATTTTTCTTTTCCTTTAAGCTGCCCTGTGAATTTTGATCAGCTATTGTTTTGTCTCCCTCTACTGGTGTAGTAAATATTTTAAGATGACATTTTGGAGAATTTAAGGGAAGCCAAATGTGTGAATGGGACCTAAATTTTTTCCTTCCCTCATTGCTTTAGGTACAGGTTAGTCGGTGTAGCTTCTAGTTACTGTTCCATTGTAGACGAGGATGTTGGATGGAGTGATCCATTGCCCGAATGCCAAGGTAAGACTGAAAAAAAAAAAAAAAAAAAACCCAAACTCTCTAGTTGCGAGGCTGAATAGTCAGTGGTAAATTACTTCCTTTCATTAAGCATTATCCAGGGCACCTGGGTGGCTCAGTTGGTTGAGCCTCTGCCTTCGGCTCAGGTCATGATCTCAGGGTCCTGAGATGGAGCCCCACATGGGGCTCCCTGCTTGGTGGGGAGCCTGCTTCCCCCTCTCCCTCTGCCTGCCTCTCTGCCTACTTGTGATCTCTCTCTCTCTCTCTCTGTGTCAAATAAATAAATATAATCTTTAAAAAAAAGGATTATCCACATTGTAGGGGCCCCTGGGTGGCTCAGTCATTAAGCGGCTGCCTTTGGCTCAGGTCATGATCCCGGGGTCCTGGGATCGAGTCCCACATCTGGCTCCCTGCTCCACAGGAGGCCTGCTTCTCCCTCTCCCACTCACCTTGCTTGTGTTCTCTCTCTTGCTGTGTTTCTGTCAAATAATAAAACCTTAAAAAAAATTATCCACATTGTGTATTTGTAGTACCCTTGCCTTCTAATGTAGGAGTGTCTTAGCTAATTTAAAGATCTTTATTATAATGTTTCTTAATTTATTAACTGTGGAAATAAGGGATTAAAAAAACCCAGCAAACTCCAAAACAAACAAATAAACCAAAAAAAAAAAAAAAAAACAACCAGCAAACAGGTGTATATTGTGGTTGATCATTTATTATACTACCTTTCCTTCTAAGAATCAAGCAAAATAGATACAGGGTTTTTCTTCCCCTATAACTTTCAATTTTATGAGTTAAAATACTCTTGATCAGAGGGCCTATATGATGGGACCTTACCTCCCAAAATAAGTGGCAAGAGAAGGCATTTAACCCAGATCTCTGGACGTCAAACTCATTTTTCTAGGATTCAGTATTGTCTCTTTTACAATTATGAACTGAGCTATTTGCCTATAAATGTTTTGAAATGGGATTGATTTTTTTCATGATTAGAGAAATAAGTTATACAATAAAGAAGAAATATTTCTGCCTTTATGAATCTTGTTTTCTCAAAGGGAAATAGGGTATAGAAATGGTATCATAAATGCATGTATCCAGGGGTGCCTGGGTGGCTCAGTTGGTTAAGCGACTGCCTTCGGCTTGGGTCATGATCCTGGAGTCCCAGGATCAAGTTCTGCGTCAGACTCCCTGCTCAGCGGGAGGTCTGCTTCTTGACCCTCTCCCCTCTCATGCTCTCTCTCTCTCTCTTTCTCACTCTCTCTCTCTCAAATAAATAAAATCCTTTAAAAAATAAAAATAAATATTTAAAAAATAAATGCATGTATCCAGTCAAATTTATATCCAATAGAGACATATGTCTCCTGAAAATTGAGAAGAGTAAAATATGTGCAACGTATTTCTTTTTTTCTCTTAAGAAAAAAATGCAATGCTTAAAAATGTAGGCTTTATTATTTCTCCCAACTTTGCTAAAATTATCGCTAAGTTCAAGTTTTTGTTGTTATTAGGAGCAGAAAACTAGACTAGGCTTAATGGAATTGACAGGCGAGTCTTGATTGACACACTGTGGTGGGGAAGGTATGGGGTCAGTTAATAGGGAGACGTACAAAAGGAAGCCTGGCCAACAAAGAGCTTGCAGGGGTGAGCTGGTCACACCCAGGGATGCCCTTGGCACACCATCTTGAGCTCTACCCTCCTATGTCTGCTACTTCCCTTTTTCTCATTATTAGTACTTCGAAATTTTCAGCATTACTACCCACCACCCACCTTTACCATTTCCGCCATCTAGTAAGGGATGTTGTAAAGTGATACTAAAGTGAGTTTGGACAGCAAACTTACTCGAATACGTATCTGCTCTGGCACTGTGGATAAGCCTTTGATGCATGTACATAGATAGCTTGGCCCACACACCCCAAGACATGTACCCTGGGACCTTTCCCCCCATCTGTGTCTCTGAACTTTGGACTACAGGTGTACACATCAGGAGTATAGACTCTTCTCAACAATTGGGACCATGTGACATGGATACTAAAATTGGAATGATAGAAGATTAGCATGGCCCTTCAAGGATAACATACAAATTTTTAGTGTTACATATTTAAAAAAAAAAAAAAAAGAGGGAATTCCAAGGGCCACTTCCTAGAGCATGATTTACAGTGGGGCAGGGGAGCAGCTCTCAGGGAGCATACCTTCAGCCCTGCAGATACCCCATTGGTAGGGAGAAGCATAGTCAGAAGAGGTCCACAGCCTCTTAAAGTGTGGGAGCTGGGGCAGGAGTCCCGCTTGCCTGAGTTCAAAGGTGACACTGGTTGCAGTGGCCCCCATTCTTGGACTCCATTGATGTTTCATCCACACTCTACCCAGAGTGATCCATCTGAAACCTGGATCCTAAAGCTTGTACATGTCTCCTCATCAGTTACAAAGTCCAAACTCCTTAGTAAAGCGTACAAGGGTCGCCATGGTATACCCATTTCGTGCTCATGTCTTGCCCTCATACTTTAGGCTCTATCCAAGCAAACTTCCCTATCTTTCCCCCCCCTCTGCTACTGCCCTTGCCTGGAATGCCCTTCAGCCCCTTCTTTGCTTAGCTTTTTGTTTTCCTTTGTTTTTTTTTTCCTTTTACTTTTCTTTTCTTTTTTCCTCCTTTTTTTTTTAAAATTTTTTCTTATTACAGGTTTGCTCTGATAGACCTTCTAGAAGCTTTCTGGGACCTCCCTGCTGGTTAACTGTTCTCTCTTTTCACACTGTGATGCACATTTCTGTGATAAGCCTCGCTATTTTGCATTAAAATGAAAATCTTTGAATCTTTTTTGTCACTATATTTTATTTTTAAGATTTTATTTATTTATTTGACAGAGATCACAAGTAGGCAGAGAGGCAGGCAGAGAGAGAGGAGGAAGCAGGCTCCCCGCTGAGCAGAGAGCCTGATGCGGGGCTCGATCCCAGGCCCTGGGATCATGACCCGAGCCAAAAGCAGAGGCTTTAACCCACTGAGCCACCCAGGCACCCCCTATTTTATCTTATTTTAAAGATTTTATTTATTTATTTAACAGAACACAAGAAGGGGGTGCAGGAGAGGGAGAAGCAGGCTCTCCACTAAGCAGGGAGCCCAGGGGAGGGCTCGATCCTAGCACCCTGAGCCGAAGGCAAATGTTTAACTGACTGAGCCACCTTGGCACCCCTGTCACTATATTTTAAGACCTACGACTGAATATTTTATTTAGTTTTGCAATTCCATTTATAGAACAATGCCCGGTATGTGTTAGGTGCTCAGAAAATCTCTGGACGGCACTGATGGAGATGTGCAGCCACGCACCTTAGCCCTGTGTGAAGCAGATTGGCCTGCTCTTGTTCCTGGCTTTGATCGGGGGTCTAAAAGTAACTTCCAGGTTTACTAATATTCTCTGGTTACCTAAGGCCACTCAGTGCAACATAGTTGACAGACACAAGTGATCCCACTTCCTCCCTCACTCTAGATAAGGTGGAGCCATTGCGTTTTTTATCAGATCTACTGCCAGGGAGGGGCCGCTTTTTATAATACGACCAGAACAACTCTGCTTGTATCTGTTTTCCACATTCAGCTGCTCAGTACATTTACTTGAACTAAAAGGCAGTGCGTCAACGTATGCTTACAAAAATTTTTATCATAAGAGTTAAAGTTTAATATTGACCCATCAGAACCATCTATTCCTGCTTCCAAAGTATGCCCCTTGACTTCCAGGCTCCTTTCACCTGGCATCCTTTCTCCTGGAATGCAGAGCTATGCCCTCTTCTCTGCTCTCTTAGCGGAAGGGTGTATCTCGGTATTAAGCTCAAGTTCCATTTCCTCCTAAAATGCCCTGCTTTTACCTCTGAACTCCGGCAGTATTTGCTTTTCCCAGCACAATTGTGATATGTAATGTGTGAAGACTTTGTTGTAATTCTTGCTTCACGTATATGTTCTAAATCTTACTTCTATACGTTGGTCTCAAAGTTAGCATTCATGTTTTACACCATTTGTATCCAAAGCTCTAAGTACTCTACTCATTACTTAATAGGTATTTCTAAACTCCCTGGTTGATAATGCTGAACTTAGAAAAAATGGTTGATTTTTACTTTTTTAAAATAAGTTAGTTACCATGCTTTAAACTTACTTATTAAAGTAAGTAATTGGCAGTTTTATTAATGTAAAATATGTTGGAATTTTTTTAAAGAAATTTTTTGTCCGGAACCACCAAAAATTAGCAATGGATTCATTCCAGATCCACGGAACACTTATGTGTATCAACAGGCTGTTAAATATGCATGTAAAAGTGGCTTCACCCTGATTGGAGAGAACTCTATTTATTGTACTGTTAAAGGTGACCAAGGAGAATGGAGTGGCCCGCCACCTGAATGCAAAGGTAATGAGTTTGCAGTATTGTATTTTTGTTTTCTTTTTACCTGTGGGTCTATATTTGGACTACAGAGATTCTGTTTTGTTTTTTTTTTAAGATTTTATTTATTTATTTGACAGTTCACAAGTAGGCAGAGAGAGAGAGAAGGAAACAGGCTCCCTGCTGAGCAGAGATTCCCGATGTGGGACTCGATCCCAGGACCCTGAGATCGTGACCTGAGCCAAAGGCAGAGGCCTAACCCACTGAGCCACCCAGGCGCCCCTACAGAGATTCTGTTAACTCCCTGAGAAATGAATGGAGAATGTGATACATATACATATTTGTATTTTTGTGGGGGGCACAGTTTTTCATCAGATTCTCAGAGAGGTCTATGACTTCCCAAGAAGGAGGAACCACTGATATGGAGAATATGTGGTAATGTAGGAATAACTAAATAAATACCCATGGCATATAGCACACACACAAACGTGCATGTGACATGTCTCATGTTTTAGGTGAGTTCGCTTACATTTGCTGTTTCGTACCGTATCACCTTCAATAAGTTAATACAAAAGGCATATAAAATGGTTTATTTTATTCGGTTGGTAGGGAATCTTAGACTGATCCTATTGGCGGTATTTGTTTAAGCAACGTGACATGTAAGTGCCAGTGTGACTCGAGCGCCTTTTGTAATTATACTTGGAATTATGCTAGCATGAATTTTTAAATATCAGTGCTTATTAAAAACAGTTATTTGTCACAAATGGTATATGTCAACAGGGAAGTAATGTCCAAACTGTGCAGATGGGTATAAGAGGTAAAGTAGAAATCTTCCTGTCCCTTGTCCTTCTCTCCAAAGTAACCATTGTTCACAAATGTTTCCATTTGGTTCTGGAAAATAAACATACATAAACGTATTTATTTTTTCAGTTGTAGCAGTTGTATGGATATATCCTTTATTCAACCTATTGAGGGAAATTTAGTTTTTGATTACAGGTTGTTGTTTTTTTTAAAAAATTATTATTACAAAAGATACTGCAACAAATACTGGGCATCTGGAATTGCACAGGTGTGCAAGCACATTTCATACAATAAATTCCTTGCAGCATAGTTACTAGAGCAAATGTATGTGCATTAAACTTTTGACGGATGTCACCAACATTGTTTCCAAAGAAACTGTAGCAGTTTACTCTCCCAGCAATAGTGGATCACTGTGCTGGCTCTCTGCACCCCTAATAATAATGCTTATTATGATGTGGAGATGTGACAGTTGTCACAAGGGGAAAATTTCACTATATTATTTTAATTAATTTAATTATGGGAGAAGTTTGATATGGGTTCACTTCCTAATCTGGCTATGTGATACACTCATATTTATTTCTCTCTGTTTTATTAAATTAACTTTTATTCAGAGTTTACAAGTCTAGGGTGGTACCCAAGTAGACCATGGTAGGCCAATATTTTCTTTACAAATAACCACAAAATCTGGATAAATTTTTTTTAAGTCCTATTTTGAGAAGCATGAAATACAAGGGTGGGAACAACCAGGACTGAAGGAACTAGAATTTCTGGAGGAGTGGACAGGGAAGGCAAGCACCTTGAGGTGCACCTGGGCTGAGGATCCATCGTGACCCAGGAAGACCACTGCCAGGGAAGAGAGAAACTGGCAAAGCTTTTAGTGGTTGTGGTGGGCTAGAAAAATACACCGAAAATTGAGGTCCTCAGTGCAGAGCCAGTTTTTCCCAAGGGCTATTTGCTGATTTCTGGGGCTGCAGGGGAGGCTGAGGAGTTAGACCCAAAGCTTCCAAAGCACAAAATGAAATCTCTCAGACCCTTATGGTATTTGGGCAACAAATATCAGAGGAAGAAGCTTAGGTCAAACACACACTCCTCGGGACACCTGGGTGGCTCAGTTGGTCAAGCAGCTGCCTTCGGCTCGGGTCATGATCCCGGCGTCCTGGGATCGAGTCCCACATCGGGCTCCTTGCTCGGCAGGGAGTCTGCTTCTCCCTCTGCCTGCCTCTCTGTCTGCCTGTGTTTGTTCGCTCTCTCTCCTCTCTCTCTCTCTGACAAATAAATAAATTTAAAAATCTTAAAAACACACACACACACACACACACACACACTCCTGTCCCCTTAAGACACTTGTGCTCATTTTGAAGTTGTGTGGGGAAGGAGACTAGATTGCTGGGCTGGGGACCCCTGAAGGACAGACCTGGACCTTCCACAGTTTCTTGGAACTGAGGAAATAAAGATTCCTGGGCTGTTGAGGAAAAGCCCAGAGGGACAACTCCCAAAGAGCAGAGGCAAGAGTGGAAGTAGACTGAGTCTTATTAAGTTTTACTAAGGTTGCCTATCAGAAAAGAAGACCTCTCTTGGAAGATCATACCATCTGAATGTTTTATATACAACATCTGTAATATAATAAGAGTTATTAGACATGGAGGGAAGCAAGAAATTATAACCACATCAGGGGAAAATAAATTCAGATAAAGGAGATCCAGATAACTGAGTTAGCAGATGAGGACTTTAAAATCAGCAGTTAGTATGTTTAAGGTTTTCAAGGAAAAGAGAAATAAAGAATTCCAGCAAAGAACTGGAACCTACAAAAATAGTCAAGAAGACGTTCTGCAACTGAAAAATATAAAATCTGAAATGAAGATCACAATAGATTTAATAGTGATTTAGACCCAGTATTAGGAACAGGAAGGAAGATTCATTAATAATGCCCAGAAGCACAAAGAGGCGGGGAATGTAAAGTATAGATAAAACTTAGGAGGTATTTGAGACATGTGAAACTGTTCTAACATAGGTTACCTAAGAGGAGAGGCAGATAGAGAAAGAGAGAAAGAGGAGCAGAAGTATTCAAAGAGATGATAGAATGCTCCAAAAATGATGAAATACATCGATACATTCCAAAGGTTCTCAGGACTCTAAGCAGAATAAAAATAAAACCAGTTTCTGGCATTTCATGGCAAAAATTTTAGCAACTCAAAACAATGATAAAAGCACCAAGAGACAAAAAGACACATTATCTTCAAAGGAGAACACAAAAACTGATCACAGGCTTCTCAACAAAAATTATGGAAGCCAAAGACCAATGAGAAGAAATCCTTCAAGTTAAGGATAAGAAAATGACTGCTCACCCAGGATTCTTTACCCAATGGGTATATCCTTTAAAATTGCCAAATGAAAATGTTCTCATACAAAAACTGAGGGAACTTGTCCCCAGCAGATCAGACCTACACAGAACAACAGAATAAAGGCATTCCTTCAAGTAGAATGAAAATAATCCCAAGTAAAACATGAAAATGAACACTAGAACAGGTACATGAATAGGGACTGTACAAAATGATAAATGCATTATCCACTGGGGTTTGATGTGTGTGTTGAATACAAGTGTGTAATAACAACAGAGCCAAAGGCAATAAAAGGTAAATTGAATTTAAAAGTTACAAGGTTCTGGAAATCTAAAAAAGTTGTAAAATGTTAATTTGCATAATTGGTTTATAGTCTAATATATACTGTAATCTCTAAGGTCGCCATGAAAAATAATAGTGAAAGAAACTATAAATTCTAAGTTAACAAAGGAATGATAAATGAGCACTTTATCCGAAAGGAAACGAGAGGAAGAGAAACATAAAATAGATGGGTGGAAGAGCAAACTTATAGTGAGGTATTTGCTGTAAACCCAGCTGTATCAGTAATTCCACAGAGTGCAATTTAAGTCAGATTTGTCGGACTGAATTTAAAAAAGAAAACCTATTTGCGGTTTACAAGAGAAAAAATTTAATCATAAGAATACTGAATGGTCAAAAGACAGGATGGAAAAATATACTTTGCAAACAATTACCAAAAAAGGAAAAAGCAGATGCAGTTCTATTAATATCAAAGAATACTATAAGATACAATGGTTCATAAAGATAAAGGGGGCCCATTCAGCAGGAATCTATCACAATCTGTGATCTATGAGCACTGGGGAAAAAAAGCTTCAATCCACAGAAAACAGGCAGAAAGAAAAATAGATAAATCCATGATTATAGTTTGAGAATTCTACATACCTATTTCAAGAACTGTTAGAATAAGCAACCAAAAATCAATAAGAATATAGAAGCAACAGTTAAATTTTTTTTTTAAATTGACATATTAAGGGCATTGAAACCTATAAGGACAGATGGAGAAAGTTTTTTTTCAAGTGTGCTGGAACATCGGCCGTAGGCTGGGCTCTGTATCACGGTGCAGTTCAGAAGGCTGGGATAATTTGGAGCATGCTGAGGGCAGATGTGAGTCAACTAGACACAAAATAACAAAAAGGCAACAAGAAAAGCAATTTCCAGGAAAACTTACACTATATTAGCACATAGGTCTTCTGGATCAAAAACCAGAACTAACCTGGTGTGGACCAAAGAGTAAGTTTTATATGTGAGTACCTTAGAGGAAAGGGCCATATAAAATCTTACCCTAAAATACCATCTACTATTTTCTGAGTGCCTCAGTCCTGTGCTACTGGCTGGGTATTTTCCATGAGTTGTCCCTTCCCCACCGGCCTCCGAGGTAGATACAAGGACGCGGAAATAAATGATACAGGGTGTCTGAGGGCGCAGGACAGGATGTGTGTGCTAGTGGTGCAGGCACTTGCACACCGAATTGGTAAAGTGTGTTCCTTCAGGGACAGGCACTGTGTGAAATAACTTACCTAAATTATTTCCTTCATTCCTTACAATAATGTTCTCAAATCTGCTTTGTTTTTATTCTTGTTGTACAGTTGAGGAAATGGCAGCATAGCAGGATTAGGGAAATGGACAGCGGTCTCCAGTGTGAGGGGAAGCTGGCAAGAGGGGGTGTGGAAGCAGCCGAAAGTCCGACGGGCACTGAAGGAAGACTTAAAATTGTACTAAATTGTTAGAGTTGCAATTCTCAGAATAGGATTTAATCAGGGTTGCACTTCAGATAATTGTGACCTGATCTGCAATCCCACAAGGGACCGATCTAATATGTGTAACATTGGTAACCAGCACAAGAGAAAAAAAAAAAAGTTATTTTCTTCAGACTGAATGTATTACTTAAAAAAAGGACTAAAACAGAACAAGTTCCCAGGGTCACTAACATGTCCTGAAATCACTGGGGAAAAGGAACTAGGTTGTGACCACCTCTGTCTGTCCAGTGGTTCTTTCTGGTTCTTTGGTCTTGGCATGAGAAAGGAAAACATTTTTTGAGAGAAAATATCTTAATTTGGGGTGTGTTAAAGAATGAGATCACTACCAACTCTGACTTTGGTTTCTTTTCTTTACACAGAAAACAGTTCAAGAACCTCAGTACTACTTTGGTATAAACCCACTTCAGTTGACTAAAGGTCAATTTATATCAAAATAAAGGCAATGCAGTGTTTCAGTTCCTTGGGAAAATCAGAATTAGGCTTGGTTTCCTAAAAGTCATATTCATATTGAGGTGTTTGCGGGGGAGAAAGAGGATTCATAGAGGAAGCAATTTGTTTTGTCTTAACTTGACAGTATTATTTAGCTAATATTTTTTAACATTTTTCTTCCTTATAAGGTTATCAGATTTCTGCAGTCATACCAGAAGCTGAGACACCCACCACAGTAAATGCCTCAGCTACAAAGCCCACATCAACTCCCCAGAAACCCACCACTGCAAATGTTACAGGTACCAAAGTTACATCAGCTCCTCAGAAACCAACTACAACGAATGTTTCAGGTACCAAAGTCCCATCAGCTCCTAAGAAACCCACCACCATAAATGCTCCAGCTACAAAGTCCCCATCAACCCTTCAGAAATCCAACACAGTAAATGTTCCAGCTACAGAAGTCCCATCAACTCAGAAACCTGACACAATAAGTTCTTCAGCTACAGAAGCCCTGCCAACTCCTCAGAAACCCAACACAGTACATGTTTCAGCTACAAAGACCCCATCAGCTTCTCCAAAACCCAACACAGTACATGTTTCAGCTACAAAGGCCTCATCAACTCCTCAGAAACCTGACACAATAAATTCTTCAGTTGCAGAAGCCCTACCAACTCCTCAGAAACCCAACACAGTAAATTTTTCAGCTACAAACGCCCCATCAATTCCTCAGAAGGCTGACACAATAAATTCTTCAGCTACAGAATTCCTACCAACTCCTCAGAAACCCAACACAATAAATTCTTCAGCTGCAGAAGCCCTACCAACTCCTCAGAAACCCAATACAGTAAATGTTTCAGCTACAAAGGCCCCATCAACTCCTCAGAAACC
>RCUC01171266.1:0-18027 GCA_003697995.1 Taxidea taxus jeffersonii | reverse complement strand
TGTGTGTGTGTGTGTGTGTGTGTGTGTGTGTGTGTGTATGTGTGTGTATATATATATATGTAAATATTCCAACTGGGTTCTTGGTTTCAAGACACAAAACTGTTCCCAGCTCTTACCTTTATCTAGTGCATGAGAACCACATGGTTTTCTTTATTGACCTGTAAATAGCTGCCTTGTCAGTTCATTCTTGCCTCAATGGAGCTGATATAAACCATGACTCTCAGAGCCATAGCGACCTACTAATTACACGTGAATTAAGATCGCCCCTTCTCCTGCATTCCCTTGCTTCCTCTCCTCTTCCAAGTAACTAAAGTTTATGTTCTTAATTTTTTTCTTAGATTAAGAATCACAATTATTTATTTCCATATTCCCCATGGTTTGTCAATTTACTATATTAGTCAAGTATTTGACATCAAAACAAAACTTGAAAAGCTATATTTACCTTATAAGCTGAACTTACTCACTTGAAATCACTGAAGGTAAGTTTTAAATGCTGTGGAATGGTCATTTTGCTGGGAGTATCTTACTCTTTCATCATAAAGATTTGTTATCACAGAATTTTATGTCCATGAGGTTACACATTTTGGCCTTTAATTCTTATTTAAAAATCCAAAATTGGGAATCTGGTGCTTCTTGGTGAACCTAGCAAGGAATACTTTAAGATATTGTGACAATAACTGCTTGAGAAGACCCTCATCATTGACCAATGTGGTAGTTATGATTTAGGGAGTCGTTTGTGTGTTATTAGATCATTGCAAGTTTCATTCCGTGTTGGGTTGTTTCATTATCAGGCAATGTCAGCGGTGTTGTGCTGTGGACCCGTGTTTGACAATGTGGGCCTTTCCCCGGATGGTTACCTGTACAAGTGGCTTGACAACATTCTGGCTTGTCAAGATTTACGAGTAAGTATTAGCCAAAACTACATCGTTTTTAAATGTCTAGGGTGTTCTGCCTCAATAGGATTACTAAAGTGCATGAGTGTTGTTCACAACATGATCTTTACACATCAGCATAGGAAGTGCTGACTTCTGACACATTACATTATGATGCATCAGAATAAGAAACACGACATACTTACCAAAGTCGCCATCAGCTGGGCCCGAAAGCAAGTCTCCATGAAGGTCGTATGATTAAAGGACACAGACTGTTTTTGCTATTCACAGTAATAATAAGCTAGTGACAAACAATAAAATAATCAAGAAATGCTCATCCAAAAAATAAATAAATAAATAAAAATTTAAAAAAGAAAGAAATGCTCATCCATATAACTAGTGAATCAGAACAAATAACAATAGAAACTGAAAAATATTTTTGACATGAAGAATAACAAAAATACTACATACTAAACTTGTGGGCTGTAAATAAAGCCTTGCTTAGGAATGAAATGTATAACCTTGAATATATGTATTAGAAAGAAAAAAGGCCAATCATCAGTGACCTAAGCATCCATCTCAAGAAGTTATAAAAAGAATAGCATGTCAAATTGGAAAAAAAGGTACAAGGAAGGGAATAATAGAGATGAAAGCAGAAATCAATGAAAAAGAAAAAAATTAATAGAAATGATTGTTTAAGCCAAAGGTTGAATTTGTTAAGACTAATAAAATTAATTCATGGCAAATCTGATCACGAAAGAGAGAAGACATGTGTCACCAACATCAGAAATATAAAGGGGATATCCCTACAAATAATAGATATTAAAAATAAGAGAACATATTTGTGCCAATAAACCTGAAAATTTAGGTAAAATGGACAAATTCCTAGAAAAACACAGAAAAAAAGAAAATCTGAATAGTCATAAGTAATAAAGAAATTTTAGGGTATGTGCTACAGTGAGTGTTCTGAAGTGTGTAAACCTGGCAATTCACAGACCTGTATCCCTGGGGCTAATAATACATTATATGGTTATAAAAAATTTAAAAAAAAATTTTAAATGTACAGAAAAAAAAATGTCTTCCTACAAGGAAAACTTTAGGACTAGGTGGCTTTACTGATGAATTTAACATTTGAGAAACAAATTGCATCAATTTTACACAAAATCCTTAAAGAGAAAACAGCTCAAGAGAAATACATCCCAGCATATTTTACCAGACCAGAATAACCTTTTACTAACACCTCAAGGATTTAATGAAAAAAAAATTAACAGGAAATTTTATTCAGGAGCATAGATACAAAAATGCAAATAAAATATAAGGAAATTGAATTAAATGATACATAAAAAAGATGATTCCTCATGATCACATTGACATTATACAAGAACTTCAAGATTGGTTTAATATTCAAATATCCATCAATTTATTAGTATGTTAATTATATTAATAGAGTCTCAAGAAGAATATATATGATCATCTCAAAAGATGCAGAAAAAGCATTTAATGAAATTCTACATGTATTTATGAAAGAAACTCCTACCAAAACTAAGAATAAAAAACGAACATTCTTAGTTGATAAAGGGTGTCTAAAAAAAACCCCTATTATAAACATCATAGTTAATGGTGAATATTGAAAATATTCCCTGAGATTAGAATGACCAAAGACGCTTGCTTTCACCACTTCTATCAACATTATACTGAAGATCATAGTCAATGCATTGGGAAAGGGAAAATAAAATATCAGGAGTGAAAAAGAAGAAACTAGGTTATAGATATAAATATGAAAGCTAAAAATACTGAAGTTTCTAGAAAATAATACAAGAATACAGGAGGAAATCTTAATCCCTGGGGTCTCAGTAAGGTTCCTTCAACAGGATGCAAAAGTTACTAATTGTAAAGAAAGACCAGTTAATAACTTCACCAAAAGACACACCGTTAGGATTGTGAAAACAAAGCAGAAAATTAAAAAAAATAAAATAAAAAGAGTATAAACAGGCTAGCCACAGAGTGAAAGATGTTTGCAAGATAAATCCAGTACTTCTTATCTAGAGTATATTAAGTATATATATATATATATATATATACTATATATAGTATATATGTATACATATATAAGTATATATATATAGTATATATGTATACATATATAAGTATATATATATACATATATTAAGTATATGAATATACATTCATAGAAAAATGAGCAAGTGACTTACACAAGCAATTTACAAAAGAGGTTATTTCACTGGCCAATAAGCGTAAGAAACAGTTCTCAATTATCATATGATCTCACAGATATGAGGAATTTGAGTAACAAGACAGAGGTTCATAGGGGAAGGGAGGGAAAAATGAAACAAGATGAAACCAGAGAGGGAGACAAACCATAAGAGACTCTTAATCTCAAGAAACAAACGGAGGGTTGCTGGACGGGAGGAGGGTAGGAAGGATGGGGTGGCTGGATGATGGACATTGGGGAGGGTATGTGCTGTGGTGAGAAAATTAATAATAAAAAATAATAAAGAAATTTCTCAAGCTCATGAGTAATCAGAGAGATGCAGACTCACCACAGGAGATATTACCTCAAATCCTCAAATCCACCAGAATGGTGAAGATTAAGAAGATGGACAGTGTCAATGAGGAAACAAAGCTACAGAGAATAGAAATCAGAATAACCACCTTGGAAAACTCATTGGCTTTATCATTAAGGTTGAACATAGTATACCCTATGACCCAGCCATTGTATTCAGATATGCATTTTGTAAGATATGTATCCAGTATGCATAACCTAAGACACGTACAAAATTGTTCAAAGCAACGTCTGGAAACAATCCAGACGTTGATCAGTGTAGAATGAATACATTGTGAAGCAATCACATATCAGAATACAACAGTGACAATGAATGAATGTGGATGACTCTCAAACATGAGTTGTGTGAAAGAAAACAGACACAAAATTATATGCTATATACTTCCATTGCATAGAGTTCAAAACAGCCCAAGCTAACCAATGGTGGTGGAAGTCAGGATAGCCATTCCTTTGGAAAAGGAGAGAGAGGCTAGTGATCGGACAGTGCATAAGGCTGGCTTTGGCGTGGCTGCTAGTGTGGTGTGCTGTGCCTGGTGTTCATACTGGTGTGTTCAGTTACTGTAACTCATCATTTACTTATGAATTATATACTGTGTATCTTACACTCCAATATAAAGTTTCTAAAGCTCAGTAAAAACTGGCTGATTGTCTTTCAAGTTGAACTAACTTTTTAATGAAATGTTATTTTTAAGTCCTTTGTGATAGTATCATTAGCTTTTATCTGCTGCTAATTACTTAAGCCTGTGGGGAACGAGGCTGATGTTTGACCATCCAACTAGAATATTGCTTCCATCTTAATCCACACCCTGTAGGTAAAAAACAAAAACAAACAAACAACTTTCCTTCTCCACCTTGTTGCACCTGGCAAGAGAAGGAAACAGAAGCAGACAGGCAAATGTTACCCTCTGAAGGGAATATGGCCGCCAAGGCCCCAGGCTTCCCCTGAACAAATGCAACCATCCAGTATCTGACAGTAGCTTCAGAAACTGTCAGTAAAGGATCCTACTATTTCTATCTGGTATGATGATCATTTCATGTGAGAGTCTCTGATTAAGGAGAGTTTATGAGGAGGCTTCTGGGTGGCTCAGTCGGTTAACCGTCTGCTTTGGGCTCAGGTCGTGATCTCAGGGTCCTGGGATCAAGTCCCACCTTGGGCTCAACGGAGAGCCTGCTTCTCCCTCTGCCTCTGACTGCTGTTCCCCCTACTTGTGCTCGCTCGCTCTCTCTGAAATAAATAAATACATCTTTTAAAAAAATAAAGAGTTTGTTGGTACGGCATATCTTTTTAAAACATTTCCAGCTAAACTTACTAATCAAGCCCCATAAATATATTCTGATACTTTTCCTCAAAGACTTGTATGCATAAAGGCCATCCTTTTGTATATTTAATTTTTAACCAAATATATGTATTCTTCAAAAATATTTTAAATGCAATAAGGAAACACTGTCAACAAAGTCTTCATTACTTTTTTAGAATTAAAAATCAATAAGTGAACCTTATATATGACAGATTTACAGAGAGTCTGCTTTAGTTTATACATACATTTCAATTTTCAGTTGCACCTCTGCATCCTCTTAAAGAAGAATATGTGGAGTAAAAATTAAGCTGAAGGGACACCTGGCTGACTCAGTCAGTAGAGCACTCAACTCTTGATCTTGGGATTTGTGAGTTTGAGCCCTACATGGGGTGTAGAGATTACTTAAAAATAAAATCTTTTAAAAAATTAAGATGAATACTCTGTCTCCATTTTCATTTTACCCAGTTTATATTGGCTAAGCATGCTTGTTTGCCTTTCCCTGCAAAAACCTTTCATTAAGCATGAATAATTGCTTTTCTCCATGTTATTCAGGTTCATCAACTTGGCTGTGAAGTTGTCGTCTTGCTATTGGAACTTAATCCTGACCAAATTAATCTTTTTAATTGGGCAATTGACCGATGCTACACAGGCTCCTACCAGCTCGCATCTGGCTGCTTCAAAGCCATAGCAACTGTGTGTGGAAGCAGGTATGAATTCTTGTTAAGTGGAAGGTACTAGTCAGTGGCAAGTACAATGAAGGTTGCTCTTCATGATACGAATATGTGAGGGCTGACTGTTTTGCAGTTATCTGAGCAGAATAAATTCTAAAGAAATACACATTGGTCAGTATTACCCCAGCAGATAGACCACTCCCTGTAAGTCTGCAGCTACCGTGATTTTTCACATTCTCCAGAAGAGTGACTTGTAGTTATAGCCCCCTTCTTATTAATTGCCTGGAAATTCACCAGGACGTCTGAGAGCAATATTTGAAAATGATAAAGAAGGTACATTGAAGGAATTAAAGGAGTTTCTAGAAGTGTTTGTGACAGGTGGGAACTCTAAGCCCATTAGCCATCCCAAGACCGAACTAAACCCAGGAAGCAACCTAAGAATGTTACATATCCCTATTTTAAAAAAAAAAAAAAAAAAAGGTAAAAGGAGGTGCCTGTATAGCTCAGTCTTTAAGCATCTGACTCTTGATTTCAGCTCAGGTCTTGATCTCAGGGTCATGAGTTCAAGCCCTGTGTTGAGCTCCACCACCGGGCATGGAGCCTACTTTAAAAAAAAAAAAAAAAAATTTAATGTTATAGCTCTCTTGTCCAAAACTTCAGAAAGGAAGAAAAGAAAATGTGACACCCTGGGTTCCATGGATTACCACCCTCTCTAATTATGTAAAATAGTGAGGTCATTCAGCTCTGCAATTTATTTAGTGAAATAATTTCACTATTTCAGTGCAATAATTTCATAGCTAAAATGAAAGGGTTAATTAATGAAGACCACAAGGTGCATAAGCTGTTCCCAAGAAAAAGCTTATGCATTAGAAACTGAGAGAAGGCAGCTCAAGTTTATTTTTGAAAAGACTCATACGGACTATTGATTCTCCTTTTTAATTAAATGTTGAATTTTAAGTAGCTATCTTGAGCTACTGGATGAAGGGAATAAAGTGAATTAGCTTTAAATTCTGACCTATTACAACCTATTCAGTTTTAAATTAATAAGAACAGAATATTAGAAGACCTCTGCTTTCAATAAACCTAAAATTCAGTTCTAAATTAATAAGAACAGAATATTAGAAGACCTCTATTTTCAATAAACCTAAAACCTATTTCAAGAGAGAGGTTTCTCTTTAAAATTCTTAGCTTTCATTTTTAAAGGTAGTAGATAACATTTCACATCTAAAGCTTACATTTTCTATAATCTTAATAGTAGGATGTTTATTATATACTTTTACCTCAAAAGTTACAGCAGATGAATATAATCTGTACTGTCCAGTCTGCCATCATTTTATTTCATGATGTTAACATTATGAAATGATAGTTATACCTATAGAATATTGCAAAAATAGCAAATTTTTTGCAAAAAATCTCTTTCTCCAGAATACGTTTTTATTTTCAGATATTATGATATTTTCAAAATAAATCTGCTCGCATGACTCTTTGATTTTGAAAATGTATTTGGAATATAACTTGGACCATAGATCCCCTTGGACAAAAATTAAAACAATAAAAGTTTCCTTTCTTTGCTGCCTTTCCCCCAGTGAACTCAATGTGAACTATCCTAGTCAAATTTATTTCATTACATGGCCATCTCATAAAATATTGCACTACATTCCTCTGAGTGAATCCAGATATTTTTCCTTAGGGAGCACAAATAAATGGCTATGAATTTAGCAATATCGTCTCAGTTTCAGTAATATCTCCAGTCACAAAATATTAAATCATAAAACTCCCCATATTCAGATTTTTTTAAGGTATCATTCCAAACTATTCTGCTTTCTTAGACAATATTGCAGATCAACCTACGTTCATAACCCTCATCTATCCTGCAGGAAGGTTTGAGGACACAACCTGTCCCCCAAGACAGTAGCCAACTCTTCTGTCATTTGTCACCACAGGGCATGTCCAGAATTTAAAATTTCAGCTATGGCTTAAATTTGCTCTCTCTCCTCATAAATTCTCAGTCTGTGTAGTCTAGATAAGCTCCAGATTTGTTTAAACAATCTTTGCACTTAATGTTTTCAGTACTTTTTTTGAAAGCAATTCTGGTGTTTTAGCTTTTGCCTTGTTTTCCACAAGTTTGCTTCTTAAAAACACCTAAATATCTTATGTTATGAAATAATATGTTCCTGAAAAGTCATACCTAAACCAGGTCATATTTTAACTTTCTCAAACAAATTATCTGTACAGTAACTCCTACAAGTCATATTCTAAAGTGAAGAATCTTTCTGGTAAAGAATTATCACCTCCTTTTCAGATAGAAATGAGCATATGCTGGATTTATTTTTATAGGAATATGATGGTTTATAACCAGACTCATTTATTAAGGAACAATTTACAGTTGACTCTAAAAGACTGTAAAAATTGAACATTTTTTTAAAGTGCTCCTCCTGAATAAAATTTTCTACTTTTGGTTTTCTGCTTTTGGAATCAGCCATTTTTGCATAATTTAATATATTAATCCCTATATTCATCAGCTGTGATAATGAAAAAATAGTTCTCTATGTTCTTTTTTTGGTTTTTTTTGTTGTTGTTCTGTAGAGGACTCTGTGAGTGTGTGTGTGTGTGTGTGTGTGTGTGTGTGTATTGTGAACTTTCTGAAATCTAGACAAAATTGAAACTGTAATTATAACTCTGATATATCTAGTGACATTGGGAAATTTGGAAGTCAGTGTGGATTTCAAGTAAGACCAGGAGAAGTAAGGATCAAAGTAGAAAGTGGTGGTAGAACTGGCAATACTAATTTTGAAGAATTTCTTATAAAATATGTCTTATATTTGATTAAAAGCTATTAAGTACAGCTTAGTACTATAATGTAGCACAAAAGGAAATAGCTCACCTGTCAGGCAGCAATAATTCAAATAACTATTTGACTTTTGTGTGTGCTCTTATTAACTTCCCCTCAACTCCAAATTATATCAGTACTGAACAGATAAAGAAATTGAGAAAGATTAGGGGCGCCTAGGTGGCTCAGTGGGTTAAGCCTCTGCCTTCAGCTCAGGTCATGATCCCAGGGTCCTGGGATCAAGTCCCGCATCGGGCTCTCTGCTCCCCGGGAAGCTTGCTTCCTCCTCTCTCTCTGTCTGCCTCTCTGCCTACTTGTGATCTCTGTCTGTCAAATGAATAAATAAAATCCTTTAAAAAAAAAAAAGAAATTGAGAAAGAGTAAATGGATTTCCAACATTCTAAATCTAGGCAAATAGTATGATTTATATGGATAAAGAAGATGTGGTATATATATACGATGGAATACTATGCAGCCCTCAAAAGAAATGAAATCTTATCATTTGCGACGACATGGATGGAACTAGAGCATATTATGCTTAGCGAAATAAGTCAACTGGAGAAAGACAACTACCACATGATCTCCCTGATATGAGGAAGTGGAGATGCAACGGGGGTGGGAGTTAAGGTGGTAGGAAAAGTAAAAATGAAAGAAGATGGGATCGGGAGGGAGAAAAACCAAAAGAGACTCTTAATGTCATAAAACAAACTGAGGGGGGTGGGGGGAAGAGGGGTTGGGTGAGGGTGGTGGGGTTACATCATATGTTTAAATAAAGCTTAAATAAAGTAAAAAAAAAAAAAAGTGTAGGCGGTTTCCAATTAGTGGCTTAACTCAACAGAGTTCTCTTCACATTTAATTAAATACTTGAGAGTTCTGTTGTTTTTACTCTTATCCTCTAACACAGTACTACAATATATTTAATAAGTGTTTTAGAATAATATATAAGGTTAAAGTTTTTTTTAAAGATTTTACTTTATTTATTTGATAGGGAGAGACACAGTGAGAGAGGGAACACAGGCAGGAGGAGTGGGAAGTCAGAAGCAGGCTTCCCCCCCGAGCAGGGAGCCCGATGCAGGGCTCGATCCCAGGACCCTGAGATCATGACCTGAGCCGAAGGCAGACGCTTAACCAACTGAGCCACCCAGGCGCCCCATAAGGTTAAAGTTTTAATTTATATTTGTTGGGTTAGTTTTGGAGATAGTTTCTGCTGCCATTGCTGTTTGTATGTCTGCTTTGCCTTAAACTAACTTCTCATAATCTTTCCTAATTAAAATCAGGCCCAGCAAACTTGAATTATTAAAAGTAGATGTCCCACATGTCTTGAGGAAATATCAGCTATCTGTTACCAAGGAAGACAAGGGTAGCTTATGATTCATGAATCCTAGTCACACTCCATAGCTGGTGATGCATAACCTCATTTGGTTTTGTCAGTCAGCTGGGGTATTCCAAGAACTCACAGAGTTTAGGAATCTGGGCTCAGGAAACGTGATGTCTTGAGTTTGAATTTAGCTCTGCTTCCAATCAAGCTGTGTGCTCCTGAGCAAGTTACCATAAATGCTTTCTCATTTGTAAAATGGGAATGCTGGTATCATTAGGTTAAGGATTAAATTTAACCAGTCTTTCCTTTTAATATGGTACATGCTAGCCTCAGGAATTGCAGCCATATACAGAAATGCATGCAGGATATCTACTGTGGTATTTTAAAACAATGAAAAATAACCTCAAGTCTGTTAATAGGGGGGTGAGTAAACAAATTATGGCATTTAAAAAAAAAGATTTTATTTATTTAACAGAAAGAGACACAGTGAGAGAAGGAACACAAGCAGGGGGAGTGGGAGAGGAAGAAGCAGGCTTCCTGCCAAGCAGGGAGCCCTATCTGGGGCATGAACCCAGGACCCTGGGATCATGACCGAGCCGAAGGCAGAAGCTTAATGACTGAGCGACTCAGGTGCCCCAAATTATGGCACTTTTAATCAAGTCCTTAAAAATAGATCAATATATCTGAGCATGAGAGCTATCTGTGAACTATGAATCCAATTTCTTGACCTAAGATACTACATACATAGTAGGCACTCTATAAACACTCTTATTCAATAGCTATTGGAAGCAGAAAGCAATGATGTAATCCCTTCTATCAACTAATGAAATTAGTTTCTCTCCAGAACACTTCAAAGTTACCCTGAGCTTTGTCATTTCATTCTATAGAAATTAGGGCTAGTGAATATTTCCCAAATTCTTCAAAATCTCCTCTCTTCCAGACCAGAAAAAAAAAAAAGAGTTTTATTTTTTGTTTGCTTTCTGAATTACATCTCTGCCTTTTATATTTATTTTATGATTTGATTTTTATTCTGAATGATCACAGCTATCTTTATCTTTTATCCTTCCACTGCCTCCATTTAATAATTTAACACTGAAAGGTAAAAGATTTTGTTTCTAAGCCTATTTTAACCATCTAACTAAGTACAGATGTTTTGTTTGTACTCCTTCACCCATTTGAGATCTCATTTTTCGCTTCTCTGAGTTTCTTTCATTTTCTGTATATCTGTGTTGTTATTTCTTTCAGTTCTGTTCTCCAGAAAGTCCATAGTTCAGCTAATTGAATGTGCCAATGATATAGTCCAGTGCACAGCCCTGCCTAGGAGGGAGGTTTTGTCTTCCCTTTTCCTGCCTTTAAATCCCCAGTGATCTAGCAATATTTGCCAGTGTCCTTTTCTTTTTCTTCAAGTTTTTCTTTAAATTCTAGTTAGTGTTCTTTTACATAAAAATGCATAGATGTTAAATCTCCATGTTAGAGACAGCAGCATAAGATATATCTGCCTCTGTGGAGCTCCCAGAGTGTCCTTTGTACTTTCCCAGTCCATCCCAGATACTGCAGTTTGTTAGAACTCCAACTTAGACCAGCTATGAAAGTACTGTTGTGGGCCGACCAGGGAGTTGATAGTACCATGGATAAGTTCGTTCTTTGGAGTCAGACTTATCCAGGATGCAGTCTAGGCACCAATGGTCAAATACTTTGTCAAATACTTAATGTACATGAACTTGATCAAGTACTTAATGTCTCTAAGCCTCTAGGCTTGTCGGAAAGACAAAATAACAAATCTAGGTAAAGCCCTTGGCAGAGTAACCAGCACAGAGTAGGCGGGTCATAACATAAATGTTACCCATTGTTCTTCATTATCCTCACCACAGCATGTACGCAGGCTTTCCCTCACTTCTCATCTGACAAATCAGCCTCATGCTTTTTTGTTCATTTAATAACAAAAGTTCTACAAATAATCTAATCAGGAAATGGGCAGAAGACATGAACAGACATTTCTGCAAAGAAGACATCCAGATGGCCAACAGACACACGAAAAAGTGTTCAATATCACTCGGCATCAGGGAAATATAAGTCAAAACCACAATGAGATACTACCTCACACCAGTCAGAATGGCTAAAATGAACAAGTCAGGAAATAACAGATGTTGGTGAGAATGCAGAGAAAGGGGAACACTCCTGCACTGTTGATGGGAATGCGAGCTGGTGCAGCCACTCTGGGAAACAGTATGGAGGTTCCTCAAAAAGTTGAAAGTAAAGCTACCCTATGACCCAGCAATGGCACTACTGGGTATTTACCCTAAAGATACAAATGTAGTGATCTGAAGAGGCACGTGCACCGGAATGTTTATAGCAACAATGTCCACAATAGCCAGACTATGGAAAGAACTTAGATGTCCATCAACAGATGAATGGATAAAGAAGATGTGGTGTGTGTATGTGTGTATATATATACACATATATATGTGTGTGTGTGTGTATATATATATGCACATATATATATATATACATACATACAATGGAATACTATGCGGCCATCAAAAGAAATGAAGTCTTGCCATTTGCAACGATGTGGATGGAACTAGAGGATATTATGCTGAGCTAAATAAGTCAATCAGAGAAAGACAATTATCACATGATATCTCTGATATGAGGAATTTTAGAGGCCGGGGGGTTGTGGGGGATAGAGAAGGAAAAAATGAAACAAGATAGGATCTAGAGCAGACAAACCATAAGAGGCTCTTAATCTCAGGAAACAAACTGAGGGTTGCTGGGGTTTGGGGGGGTAGGGATAGGGTGGCTGAGTTATGGACATAAAAACTTTAAAAAATAATAATTTTTTTTAAAGTTCTAGAAAAGTAATCATTTTGGAATGCAAATTGGTAAAGCCATTTTGGTGTGTCTTTTTTTTTTTTTTTTTTAAGATTTAATTTTTTTATTTTTTGGAGAGATAGAGAGCACAGGCAGGAACTCAGGTAGAGGCAGAGGGAGAAGCAGGCTCCCCACAGAGCAAGGAGCCCGATGTGGGACTCGATCCCAGGACTCTGGGATCATGGCCTGAGCCGAAGGCAGCCGCTTAAACAACTGAGCCACCCAGGCGTCCCGGTAAAGCCATTTTGGACAGCAATATGGCATTATCTACCAAAACTTTAAATGTTGCCCTTTGACCCTGCATAACCTCTTCTAAAAATCTGTTCTAAAGAAAGAACATTTGGTGTTATAACAGTGAAAAACATTATAACTATGAAAAAAGTGAAAATAGCCTTTAAATGTCTGCTAATGCAGGTCAAAGGCTGGGCTTCTCAGGAAACAGATTCAGGGTGGAGATTTGAGTGCAGGATGTTAATTAGGGAATGCCCTTGGGGTCAACATCTAGGGGGAAGTGAAGGAAGCAGGACTGAGCAGAGGGAAAAAGACCTCCACCAGTCCCACAGGGGCTGCTGCTAGTTATGGGCATGACCTTGACCTAGGTAAATTTCTTTGGCCGAAGGCAATTCCCAGAAAGGGATTCAGCCAGAGATCTCAGCCTCCAACACTAGTTGGAGGATTGAGTGCCTCAGTCCTGAAAGGGAGATCCAAGTAGCACACCACAGCATCTGCTATAAGGTTGGTTATTTATGGTATGGCCATATTGTGGAATACTGTGCAGCTGTTAAGAAGACTGGGGAAAGCCTCATTCACTGAAAAAGTTCATCTCCAAACAATACACATGGTATAATCACATTTACGTTGACAATCCTGTGTGATGGGGAAGAGTACTTATTTATATACACACTTAAAAAAGGGTGGTTGCCTCTAACAGTTGGGGGAAAAAAAGGAAGTGAGCATTTCCACATTTTATTCTATACACTTACCTACACCCAGCACCAACTCACCAGCTGTGTGAGTGTGCCATTTTAAGAATACTCTGGCCTTATGTGCTGCTTGAATCTTTTTTGAAAGTTGTATTAATGTGTTATTAATAAGATAAAAAATTAAATTTGATTAATATCAAAAATAAGTGAAAACCATCCTTTTTCATGTATTTAACAAGTGCTCACTATGATCTCTTACTAAACTTACTGGAAGGTGGGCATATATTCATAATAGTATGATGCCTTTCTAGAAGGGTGATTGTTCAAACACAGAACTTCTTAGGCAATTATAATTATAGAATCAAAAAAATAACCCACAAGAAAACAATCAATGTGGGTTTTTTTTTTCAACCTCCAAGCCATCTTCTGCTTTCTGAAGTTTGCCTCAAGATAAAGGTCATTCACTCACTACCTATGGACCATTCCCTAATTGTTTATCTCACCAAGAGTTTTCTATTTATGACCTCTTTTCCACTGGAAAGAAACCATACAGATTTTTTTTTTTTAAAGTCATCTTTAAAGAGTATTTTGTAGCAAGAAAAGAAAATGGATTTAAGTTCCATGTTCTATTTGATTATACTTCTAGTAGCCACATCACCTTTTGGCTGGGTTCCTACTCCCCACCCCCAGTTTCCATCCCATGCATGTAATCAATTGCCAGATCCTGCCCATTTTCTCTCCTTAGTGTTTTTCAGATCTTGTCCTCTCCTTTCTGTCTCTACCATTCTTGCCCTAATTCAAACCCTCATCAGTTCCCCTTTGGAATATTGCAACAGCTCCCAATATTGACCCCCTTACAAATCTTTCTCTGCAGAGCACTCAAGAGTGCTTCGTCAAAAGCGATGTCATTGCCTCACTCCCCTACTACAAATCCTGTAGGATATCCTTAGTTGTCTCTGCTTGGAACATCCCCCATGTGACACTTTCCATGGCCTGACTAATGTCTCCTGGCTCTGCAAATATCAGTTTACTTGTTTCCCCCTGGAAAAGGCTTCTGTCACTCCAAGTCTGGTGTAGGTGTCCCTCATCGGGATTCTGTAGCATCCTGTGCCTACTCTCATCATGACTAGATCATATAGATTATCTCCCTAACTATATAGTAAGTCTCCCTTAGAGGAAGGGAGATTTTACTCCTGTTTACCACAGGCTTCAAAATGGTGGAAAGAGAAAAGGGAGGCTGGAATCTTCCTTTTTCAAGTCTAGTATCATTTTGGAGTCAAATTATTGATGTTAAATTTGTAGATCACAATTGCTTTGTACTAAATCTTACTAACTTAGTATCATCAGTACTGTGCAATTGTTCCTGGTATATGTATGATGCTTCCTATGTTTAGATGGATTGAATGAAAATATTAAATCTGTGAGCTACTGAGAAATATAAAATATCATCTTCTGTTCTTTCTATTTTTATTTGGTTTTCATTAAAATCTATTTATATTAGATAGATATTTGTGTGTTCAGTTATCCCAGTGCAACAGTATTCAATTTTAAACAAAAATAGAGCTATCTCTCTTCTCCTAATAAATAGCAAAAGAATGGGGGGGTGGCCAAGTGGGAAAATGGGCATGAAAATGTCATTTGTAAGTATGACTGAAGTCAGTCTCCCTCTAGAATTTTGAGAAGTAATGATTTATCAAGATGACTAACCGGGCTGTCTTATAAACTGTGCTGTTTGTTTTTTTGTTCTGTTTTCTGTTTTAGGAACTATCCCTTCGACATAGTGACATTGTTAAACCTCGTTCTATTCAAGGCCTCTGACACCAACAGGGAGATCTATGAAATCTCCATGCAGCTCATGCAGGCATGTATCATCTACTTACACAGAAACTTCAGAGAGAGGGTGGTTGATACCCAGATGGCTGCTGATTCCTGTGTATTGCTGGTGGGGATATAGAGGAGTGAGAAGACCTTACATAACCTTCTCTAAACACGGGAACTAACTGATACTTTACCTTTAATATTGTATTAAAATATGCACTTATTACTTTAGTTACTATGAAAATTGAAGAAACATAAACCCTCTTGAGACTGCCAGCCAATGTTTTTTCATACCATTTCTCACTTTCCTACCTCTCTATAGATCCTTGAAGCCAAGCTTTTCGTGTACTCAAAGAAAGTAGCTGAACAGAGACCTGGCAGTATTCTCTATGGAACACATGGCCCATTGCCGCCCCTGTACAGCATGTCACTAGCACTCCTGTCATGTGAACTGGCCAGGATGTACCCTGAGCTCACGCTTCCACTCTTCTCAGGTACCATGCAAGGACACGTGTGATCATTTCTGCACAAAATTTATCTCCCCCTTACTTTATTTTATTTTATTCTTTATAAGAGAACAAATCTAGATTTTTATTTATTTACTTTTCAGCAAGTTTAAATCCCTGAGGGGTACATTGTCACATGGATTCTGTGTCCAACAGCCTTAGCAGGAAGGATGCTTCGGAATTTGGCCCAAACCGTGCGGCTCTTTCCATGACGCAGAGTTACCTTTCCCCAGATTACTCTGGTTTTATCGGATTTACCAGTAGGATTCACTGTGTTGTTCCTTGCTTTGTACACATAAGAGTATCTCCTGTCTAGAGAGAATTCAGTTTCATCTCAAGCGTAAACATCTTAAACTAGGAGAAGAGCTGTGTGTTTCTCCTGGTTCCAGAGACCCCTGTTATAGCCAGCAAAAATGGAAAATGGCCTTGGACCACAACCTTCCAGAGAACATTTGTTATTTTAGGAGTCCTGTTTACCAGCAGGCTTCCACAGGCTTCAAAATGGTGGAAAGAGAACAGGGAGGCTGGAATCTTCCTTTTTCAAGTCTAATATCATTTTGGAATCAAATTATTGATGTTAAATTCGTAGGTCACAATTGCTTTGTACTAACTCCACTTACATATAAAAGTCAATTCTGGAATACATTTAAATATTTAAAAATGTGTTTATCTAAAATAGCATAGGTTTATCTAATATAAATAGGACAAATGCAGAGATGCTCAGATTAGTCGTAAATCTTCTAAATAACTTACATGTGTAAAATTTCCCAAATAAGTTAAATATGCATGACATAATTTCTAATACATATGAATTGCTGCAACTTGGTCTTTGTGGTATTGGGGATGGTGTTTTATACCTTGTTTGTTGCTACATATATAGGTTATTGAGAGTTTAGATTTTTAGCACATCTTTACAAGTAGTCTTTGTGAGTAATTTTTGTAAAAAAACTCACCTTTAAGGAATTACATTTGTTGATTTAACTTCCTGCCTAAGGAGCACCATGCTAAGGGGCTGATTTTGGTCTCTGTTGATCCTCTTTCTCTATCTATGTTACCAGGGCCTCCGTCCAGATCCTCATCCTCCCCCCCACCCCACCCCTGCCCAACATCCCCTGCTTATAGTCCTCAACCCAGCAGTCCACCCACTACTCAAAACCAAATATGCACAGCACTTCTCTGCTAAAAATTCTCTGCTCAACTGTCCTAAAAATAACTGCTGATAAGTTTCCTTCCATTGAGTGGTCTATACTAGGCACTTTACGTGTACTTCATTTGTCATTTCATTTCTGCAATCCCACAAGTAGTGGTTAGAAATGAGGCTCCGGGTTTGACAGCCTGGGTTAATCCCTAGCCCCGCCATTTGCTGGCTATTTGACCTTGGGCAAGTCATGGAACCTCTAAATTCCATGTCCTTATTAGCAGTAATAACTACTTCAGAGGGTTTAGGGATTAAAACAAGCTGATAAACCCAAACAGTTTGCCTAGTGATGGCTTGGAATGACCACCACCACCACCACCACCATAATCACCCTTCCTATTTTACAGATGAGATGCTAAGGCTTAGAGACATTAAATAATAGGAACTCTTTCACTGATTAAAAAAAAAAAAAAAAACCTTCTCTTCTTCCAATCATGCTTTCTACCTTTTCATCCAAGAACCTTCTACTCCCATCTCACTTGATCTTTTACATGCCAGGCCCTTTTGTCCATCTTTGCTTCTATGCATGCTCTTCCCTGTTCCAGGAATGGCCCTTCTCTCCTCCCGAACTCCAGTCTTCCTTAAGACCTAACTGAAAATCTGGGGTGCCTGGGTGGCTCAGTCATTTAAGTATCCAGCTCTTGGTTTCTGCTCAGGTCATGATCTCAGGGTCATGAGATAAAGCCCTGAGTCAGGCTCTGCACTCAGAGGGGAATCTGCTTAAGATTATCTCTCTCCTTCTCCCCCCTCCCCCCATCAAATAAATAAATTAATTGGAAAAAAAAAAGACAATACCAAGGGTGCCTGGGTGGCTCAGTTGGAAGGACATGCGACTCTTGATCTTCAAGTCAAGCCCCATGTTGGTTGTAGAGATTACTCGAATAAATAAACTTTTAAAAAGGTCGGGGGGGGGGCACCTGGGTGGCTCAGTTAAGCATCCAACTCTTGGTTTTGGCTCAGGTCATGATCTTAAGGTTGTGAGCTCAAGCCCCATGTCATACTCTGTGCTCGGCCCAGAGTCTGCTTGAGTTTCTCTCTCTCCCTCTCCCTTTGCCCTCCTGCCTCTCTAAAATAAATAAATATATCTTTAAAAAAAAAAAAAAAGACCTAATTGAAAATCTGCTTCTGCTGTGAAAAC
>RCUC01171265.1:0-18011 GCA_003697995.1 Taxidea taxus jeffersonii | reverse complement strand
TGTGTGTGTGTGTGTGTGTGTGTGTGTGTGTGTGTGTATGTGTGTGTATATATATATATGTAAATATTCCAACTGGGTTCTTGGTTTCAAGACACAAAACTGTTCCCAGCTCTTACCTTTATCTAGTGCATGAGAACCACATGGTTTTCTTTATTGACCTGTAAATAGCTGCCTTGTCAGTTCATTCTTGCCTCAATGGAGCTGATATAAACCATGACTCTCAGAGCCATAGCGACCTACTAATTACACGTGAATTAAGATCGCCCCTTCTCCTGCATTCCCTTGCTTCCTCTCCTCTTCCAAGTAACTAAAGTTTATGTTCTTAATTTTTTTCTTAGATTAAGAATCACAATTATTTATTTCCATATTCCCCATGGTTTGTCAATTTACTATATTAGTCAAGTATTTGACATCAAAACAAAACTTGAAAAGCTATATTTACCTTATAAGCTGAACTTACTCACTTGAAATCACTGAAGGTAAGTTTTAAATGCTGTGGAATGGTCATTTTGCTGGGAGTATCTTACTCTTTCATCATAAAGATTTGTTATCACAGAATTTTATGTCCATGAGGTTACACATTTTGGCCTTTAATTCTTATTTAAAAATCCAAAATTGGGAATCTGGTGCTTCTTGGTGAACCTAGCAAGGAATACTTTAAGATATTGTGACAATAACTGCTTGAGAAGACCCTCATCATTGACCAATGTGGTAGTTATGATTTAGGGAGTCGTTTGTGTGTTATTAGATCATTGCAAGTTTCATTCCGTGTTGGGTTGTTTCATTATCAGGCAATGTCAGCGGTGTTGTGCTGTGGACCCGTGTTTGACAATGTGGGCCTTTCCCCGGATGGTTACCTGTACAAGTGGCTTGACAACATTCTGGCTTGTCAAGATTTACGAGTAAGTATTAGCCAAAACTACATCGTTTTTAAATGTCTAGGGTGTTCTGCCTCAATAGGATTACTAAAGTGCATGAGTGTTGTTCACAACATGATCTTTACACATCAGCATAGGAAGTGCTGACTTCTGACACATTACATTATGATGCATCAGAATAAGAAACACGACATACTTACCAAAGTCGCCATCAGCTGGGCCCGAAAGCAAGTCTCCATGAAGGTCGTATGATTAAAGGACACAGACTGTTTTTGCTATTCACAGTAATAATAAGCTAGTGACAAACAATAAAATAATCAAGAAATGCTCATCCAAAAAATAAATAAATAAATAAAAATTTAAAAAAGAAAGAAATGCTCATCCATATAACTAGTGAATCAGAACAAATAACAATAGAAACTGAAAAATATTTTTGACATGAAGAATAACAAAAATACTACATACTAAACTTGTGGGCTGTAAATAAAGCCTTGCTTAGGAATGAAATGTATAACCTTGAATATATGTATTAGAAAGAAAAAAGGCCAATCATCAGTGACCTAAGCATCCATCTCAAGAAGTTATAAAAAGAATAGCATGTCAAATTGGAAAAAAAGGTACAAGGAAGGGAATAATAGAGATGAAAGCAGAAATCAATGAAAAAGAAAAAAATTAATAGAAATGATTGTTTAAGCCAAAGGTTGAATTTGTTAAGACTAATAAAATTAATTCATGGCAAATCTGATCACGAAAGAGAGAAGACATGTGTCACCAACATCAGAAATATAAAGGGGATATCCCTACAAATAATAGATATTAAAAATAAGAGAACATATTTGTGCCAATAAACCTGAAAATTTAGGTAAAATGGACAAATTCCTAGAAAAACACAGAAAAAAAGAAAATCTGAATAGTCATAAGTAATAAAGAAATTTTAGGGTATGTGCTACAGTGAGTGTTCTGAAGTGTGTAAACCTGGCAATTCACAGACCTGTATCCCTGGGGCTAATAATACATTATATGGTTATAAAAAATTTAAAAAAAATTTTAAATGTACAGAAAAAAAAATGTCTTCCTACAAGGAAAACTTTAGGACTAGGTGGCTTTACTGATGAATTTAACATTTGAGAAACAAATTGCATCAATTTTACACAAAATCCTTAAAGAGAAAACAGCTCAAGAGAAATACATCCCAGCATATTTTACCAGACCAGAATAACCTTTTACTAACACCTCAAGGATTTAATGAAAAAAAAATTAACAGGAAATTTTATTCAGGAGCATAGATACAAAAATGCAAATAAAATATAAGGAAATTGAATTAAATGATACATAAAAAAGATGATTCCTCATGATCACATTGACATTATACAAGAACTTCAAGATTGGTTTAATATTCAAATATCCATCAATTTATTAGTATGTTAATTATATTAATAGAGTCTCAAGAAGAATATATATGATCATCTCAAAAGATGCAGAAAAAGCATTTAATGAAATTCTACATGTATTTATGAAAGAAACTCCTACCAAAACTAAGAATAAAAAACGAACATTCTTAGTTGATAAAGGGTGTCTAAAAAAAACCCCTATTATAAACATCATAGTTAATGGTGAATATTGAAAATATTCCCTGAGATTAGAATGACCAAAGACGCTTGCTTTCACCACTTCTATCAACATTATACTGAAGATCATAGTCAATGCATTGGGAAAGGGAAAATAAAATATCAGGAGTGAAAAAGAAGAAACTAGGTTATAGATATAAATATGAAAGCTAAAAATACTGAAGTTTCTAGAAAATAATACAAGAATACAGGAGGAAATCTTAATCCCTGGGGTCTCAGTAAGGTTCCTTCAACAGGATGCAAAAGTTACTAATTGTAAAGAAAGACCAGTTAATAACTTCACCAAAAGACACACCGTTAGGATTGTGAAAACAAAGCAGAAAATTAAAAAAAATAAAATAAAAAGAGTATAAACAGGCTAGCCACAGAGTGAAAGATGTTTGCAAGATAAATCCAGTACTTCTTATCTAGAGTATATTAAGTATATATATATATATATATATATACTATATATAGTATATATGTATACATATATAAGTATATATATATAGTATATATGTATACATATATAAGTATATATATATACATATATTAAGTATATGAATATACATTCATAGAAAAATGAGCAAGTGACTTACACAAGCAATTTACAAAAGAGGTTATTTCACTGGCCAATAAGCGTAAGAAACAGTTCTCAATTATCATATGATCTCACAGATATGAGGAATTTGAGTAACAAGACAGAGGTTCATAGGGGAAGGGAGGGAAAAATGAAACAAGATGAAACCAGAGAGGGAGACAAACCATAAGAGACTCTTAATCTCAAGAAACAAACGGAGGGTTGCTGGACGGGAGGAGGGTAGGAAGGATGGGGTGGCTGGATGATGGACATTGGGGAGGGTATGTGCTGTGGTGAGAAAATTAATAATAAAAAATAATAAAGAAATTTCTCAAGCTCATGAGTAATCAGAGAGATGCAGACTCACCACAGGAGATATTACCTCAAATCCTCAAATCCACCAGAATGGTGAAGATTAAGAAGATGGACAGTGTCAATGAGGAAACAAAGCTACAGAGAATAGAAATCAGAATAACCACCTTGGAAAACTCATTGGCTTTATCATTAAGGTTGAACATAGTATACCCTATGACCCAGCCATTGTATTCAGATATGCATTTTGTAAGATATGTATCCAGTATGCATAACCTAAGACACGTACAAAATTGTTCAAAGCAACGTCTGGAAACAATCCAGACGTTGATCAGTGTAGAATGAATACATTGTGAAGCAATCACATATCAGAATACAACAGTGACAATGAATGAATGTGGATGACTCTCAAACATGAGTTGTGTGAAAGAAAACAGACACAAAATTATATGCTATATACTTCCATTGCATAGAGTTCAAAACAGCCCAAGCTAACCAATGGTGGTGGAAGTCAGGATAGCCATTCCTTTGGAAAAGGAGAGAGAGGCTAGTGATCGGACAGTGCATAAGGCTGGCTTTGGCGTGGCTGCTAGTGTGGTGTGCTGTGCCTGGTGTTCATACTGGTGTGTTCAGTTACTGTAACTCATCATTTACTTATGAATTATATACTGTGTATCTTACACTCCAATATAAAGTTTCTAAAGCTCAGTAAAAACTGGCTGATTGTCTTTCAAGTTGAACTAACTTTTTAATGAAATGTTATTTTTAAGTCCTTTGTGATAGTATCATTAGCTTTTATCTGCTGCTAATTACTTAAGCCTGTGGGGAACGAGGCTGATGTTTGACCATCCAACTAGAATATTGCTTCCATCTTAATCCACACCCTGTAGGTAAAAAACAAAAACAAACAAACAACTTTCCTTCTCCACCTTGTTGCACCTGGCAAGAGAAGGAAACAGAAGCAGACAGGCAAATGTTACCCTCTGAAGGGAATATGGCCGCCAAGGCCCCAGGCTTCCCCTGAACAAATGCAACCATCCAGTATCTGACAGTAGCTTCAGAAACTGTCAGTAAAGGATCCTACTATTTCTATCTGGTATGATGATCATTTCATGTGAGAGTCTCTGATTAAGGAGAGTTTATGAGGAGGCTTCTGGGTGGCTCAGTCGGTTAACCGTCTGCTTTGGGCTCAGGTCGTGATCTCAGGGTCCTGGGATCAAGTCCCACCTTGGGCTCAACGGAGAGCCTGCTTCTCCCTCTGCCTCTGACTGCTGTTCCCCCTACTTGTGCTCGCTCGCTCTCTCTGAAATAAATAAATACATCTTTTAAAAAAATAAAGAGTTTGTTGGTACGGCATATCTTTTTAAAACATTTCCAGCTAAACTTACTAATCAAGCCCCATAAATATATTCTGATACTTTTCCTCAAAGACTTGTATGCATAAAGGCCATCCTTTTGTATATTTAATTTTTAACCAAATATATGTATTCTTCAAAAATATTTTAAATGCAATAAGGAAACACTGTCAACAAAGTCTTCATTACTTTTTTAGAATTAAAAATCAATAAGTGAACCTTATATATGACAGATTTACAGAGAGTCTGCTTTAGTTTATACATACATTTCAATTTTCAGTTGCACCTCTGCATCCTCTTAAAGAAGAATATGTGGAGTAAAAATTAAGTTGAAGGGACACCTGGCTGACTCAGTCAGTAGAGCACTCAACTCTTGATCTTGGGATTTGTGAGTTTGAGCCCTACATGGGGTGTAGAGATTACTTAAAAATAAAATCTTTTAAAAAATTAAGATGAATACTCTGTCTCCATTTTCATTTTACCCAGTTTATATTGGCTAAGCATGCTTGTTTGCCTTTCCCTGCACAAACCTTTCATTAAGCATGAATAATTGCTTTTCTCCATGTTATTCAGGTTCATCAACTTGGCTGTGAAGTTGTCGTCTTGCTATTGGAACTTAATCCTGACCAAATTAATCTTTTTAATTGGGCAATTGACCGATGCTACACAGGCTCCTACCAGCTCGCATCTGGCTGCTTCAAAGCCATAGCAACTGTGTGTGGAAGCAGGTATGAATTCTTGTTAAGTGGAAGGTACTAGTCAGTGGCAAGTACAATGAAGGTTGCTCTTCATGATATGAATATGTGAGGGCTGATTGTTTTGCAGTTATCTGAGCAGAATAAATTCTAAAGAAATACACATTGGTCAGTATTACCCCAGCAGATAGACCACTCCCTGTAAGTCTGCAGCTACCGTGATTTTTCACATTCTCCAGAAGAGTGACTTGTAGTTATAGCCCCCTTCTTATTAATTGCCTGGAAATTCACCAGGACGTCTGAGAGCAGGATTTGAAAATGATAAAGAAGGTACATTGAAGGAATTAAAGGAGTTTCTAGAAGTGTTTGTGACAGGTGGGAACTCTAAGCCCATTAGCCATCCCAAGACTGAACTAAACCCAGGAAGCAACCTAAGAATGTTACTTATCCCTATTTAAAAAAAAAAAAAAAAAAAAAGTAAAAGGAGGTGCCTGTATAGCTCAGTCTTTAAGCATCTGACTCTTGATTTCAGCTCAGGTCTTGATCTCAGGGTCATGAGTTCAAGCCCTGTGTTGAGCTCCACCACCGGGCATGGAGCCTACTTTAAAAAAAAAAAAAAAAAATTTAATGTTATAGCTCTCTTGTCCAAAACTTCAGAAAGGAAGAAAAGAAAATGTGACACCCTGGGTTCCATGGATTACCACCCTCTCTAATTATGTAAATTAGTGAGGTCATTCAGCTCTGTAATTTATTTAGTGAAATAATTTCACTATTTCAGTGCAATAATTTCATAGCTAAAATGAAAGGGTTAATTAATGAAGACCACAAGGTGCATAAGCTGTTCCCAAGAAAAAGCTTATGCATTAGAAACTGAGAGAAGGCAGCTCAAGTTTATTTTTGAAAAGACTCATACAGACTATTGATTCTCCTTTTTAATTAAATGTTGAATTTTAAGTAGCTATCTTGAGCTACTGGATGAAGGGAATAAAGTGAATTAGCTTTAAATTCTGACCTATTACAACCTATTCAGTTTTAAATTAATAAGAACAGAATATTAGAAGACCTCTGCTTTCAATAAACCTAAAATTCAGTTCTAAATTAATAAGAACAGGATATTAGAAGACCTCTATTTTCAATAAACCTAAAACCTATTTCAAGAGAGAGGTTTCTCTTTAAAATTCTTAGCTTTCATTTTTAAAGGTAGTAGATAACATTTCACATCTAAAGCTTACATTTTCTATAATCTTAATAGTAGGATGTTTATTATATACTTTTACCTCAAAAGTTACAGCAGATGAATATAATCTGTACTGTCCAGTCTGCCATCATTTTATTTCATGATGTTAACATTATGAAATGATAGTTATACCTATAGAATATTGCAAAAATAGCAAATTTTTTGCAAAAAATCTCTTTCTCCAGAATACGTTTTTATTTTCAGATATTATGATATTTTCAAAATAAATCTGCTCGCATGACTCTTTGATTTTGAAAATGTATTTGGAATATAACTTGGACCATAGATCCCCTTGGACAAAAATTAAAACAATGAAAGTTTCCTTTCTTTGCTGCCTTTCCCCCAGTGAACTCAATGTGAACTATCCTAGTCAAATTTATTTCATTACATGGCCATCTCATAAAATATTGCACTACATTCCTCTGAGTGAATCTAGATATTTTTCCTTAGGGAGCACAAATAAATGGCTATGAATTTAGCAATATCGTCTCAGTTTCAGTAATATCTCCAGTCACAAAATATTAAATCATAAAACTCCCCATATTCAGATTTTTTTAAGGTATCATTCCAAACTATTCTGCTTTCTTAGACAATATTGCAGATCAACCTACGTTCATAACCCTCATCTATCCTGCAGGAAGGTTTGAGGACACAACCTGTCCCCCAAGACAGTAGCCAACTCTTCTGTCATTTGTCACCACAGGGCATGTCCAGAATTTAAAATTTCAGCTATGGCTTAAATTTGCTCTCTCTCCTCATAAATTCTCAGTCTGTGTAGTCTAGATAAGTTCCAGATTTGTTTAAACAATCTTTGCACTTAATGTTTTCAGTACTTTTTTTTTGAAAGCAATTCTGGTGTTTTAGCTTTTGCCTTGTTTTCCACAAGTTTGCTTCTTAAAAACACCTAAATATCTTATGTTATGAAATAATATGTTCCTGAAAAGTCATACCTAAACCAGGTCATATTTTAACTTTCTCAAACAAATTATCTGTACAGTAACTCCTACAAGTCATATTCTAAAGTGAAGAATCTTTCTGGTAAAGAATTATCACCTCCTTTTCAGATAGAAATGAGCATATGCTGGATTTATTTTTATAGGAATATGACGGTTTATAACCAGACTCATTTATTAAGGAACAATTTACAGTTGACTCTAAAAGACTTTAAAAATTGAACATTTTTTTAAAGTGCTCCTCCTGAATAAAATTTTCTACTTTTGGTTTTCTGCTTTTGGAATCAGCCATTTTTGCATAATTTAATATATTAATCCCTATATTCATCAGCTGTGATAATGAAAAAATAGTTCTCTATGTTCTTTTTTTGGTTTTTTTTGTTGTTGTTCTGTAGAGGACTCTGTGAGTGTGTGTGTGTGTGTGTGTATTGTGAACTTTCTGAAATCTAGACAAAATTGAAACTGTAATTATAACTCTGATATATCTAGTGACATTGGGAAATTTGGAAGTCAGTGTGGATTTCAAGTAAGACCAGGAGAAGTAAGGATCAAAGTAGAAAGTGGTGGTAGAACTGGCAATACTAATTTTGAAGAATTTCTTATAAAATATGTCTTATATTTGATTAAAAGCTATTAAGTACAGCTTAGTACTATAATGTAGCACAAAAGGAAATAGCTCACCTGTCAGGCAGCAATAATTCAAATAACTATTTGACTTTTGTGTGTGCTCTTATTAACTTCCCCTCAACTCCAAATTATATCAGTACTGAACAGATAAAGAAATTGAGAAAGATTAGGGGCGCCTAGGTGGCTCAGTGGGTTAAGCCTCTGCCTTCAGCTCAGGTCATGATCCCAGGGTCCTGGGATCAAGTCCCGCATCGGGCTCTCTGCTCCGCGGGAAGCTTGCTTCCTCCTCTCTCTCTGTCTGCCTCTCTGCCTACTTGTGATCTCTGTCTGTCAAATGAATAAATAAAATCCTTTAAAAAAAAAAAGAAATTGAGAAAGAGTAAATGGATTTCCAACATTCTAAATCTAGGCAAATAGTATGATTTATATGGATAAAGAAGATGTGGTATATATATACGATGGAATACTATGCAGCCATCAAAAGAAATGAAATCTTATCATTTGCGACGACATGGATGGAACTAGAGCGTATTATGCTTAGCGAAATAAGTCAACTGGAGAAAGACAACTACCACATGATCTCCCTGATATGAGGAAGTGGAGATGCAACGGGGGTGGGAGTTAAGGTGGTAGGAAAAGTAAAAATGAAAGAAGATGGGATCGGGAGGGAGAAAAACCAAAAGAGACTCTTAATGTCATAAAACAAACTGAGGGGGGTGGGGGGAAGAGGGGTTGGGTGAGGGTGGTGGGGTTACATCATATGTTTAAATAAAGCTTAAATAAAGTAAAAAAAAAAGTGTAGGCGGTTTCCAATTAGTGGCTTAACTCAACAGAGTTCTCTTCACATTTAATTAAATACTTGAGAGTTCTGTTGTTTTTACTCTTATCCTCTAACACAGTACTACAATATATTTAATAAGTGTTTTAGAATAATATATAAGGTTAAAGTTTTTTTTAAAGATTTTATTTTATTTATTTGATAGGGAGAGACACAGTGAGAGAGGGAACACAGGCAGGAGGAGTGGGAAGTCAGAAGCAGGCTTCCCCCCCGAGCAGGGAGCCCGATGCGGGGCTCGATCCCAGGACCCTGAGATCATGACCTGAGCCGAAGGCAGACGCTTAACCAACTGAGCCACCCAGGCGCCCCATAAGGTTAAAGTTTTAATTTATATTTGTTGGGTTAGTTTTGGAGATAGTTTCTGCTGCCATTGCTGTTTGTATGTCTGCTTTGCCTTAAACTAACTTCTCATAATCTTTCCTAATTAAAATCAGGCCCAGCAAACTTGAATTATTAAAAGTAGATGTCCCACATGTCTTGAGGAAATATCAGCTATCTGTTACCAAGGAAGACAAGGGTAGCTTATGATTCATGAATCCTAGTCACACTCCATAGCTGGTGATGCATAACCTCATTTGGTTTTGTCAGTCAGCTGGGGTATTCCAAGAACTCACAGAGTTTAGGAATCTGGGCTCAGGAAACGTGATGTCTTGAGTTTGAATTTAGCTCTGCTTCCAATCAAGCTGTGTGCTCCTGAGCAAGTTACCATAAATGCTTTCTCATTTGTAAAATGGGAATGCTGGTATCATTAGGTTAAGGATTAAATTTAACCAGTCTTTCCTTTTAATATGGTACATGCTAGCCTCAGGAATTGCAGCCATATACAGAAATGCATGCAGGATATCTACTGTGGTATTTTAAAACAATGAAAAATAACCTCAAGTCTGTTAATAGGGGGGTGAGTAAACAAATTATGGCATTTAAAAAAAAAAGATTTTATTTATTTAACAGAAAGAGACACAGTGAGAGAAGGAACACAAGCAGGGGGAGTGGGAGAGGAAGAAGCAGGCTTCCTGCCAAGCAGGGAGCCCTATCTGGGGCATGAACCCAGGACCCTGGGATCATGACCGAGCCGAAGGCAGAAGCTTAATGACTGAGTGACTCAGGTGCCCCAAATTATGGCACTTTTAATCAAGTCCTTAAAAATAGATCAATATATCTGAGCATGAGAGCTATCTGTGAACTATGAATCCAATTTCTTGACCTAAGACCTACTACATACATAGTAGGCACTCTATAAACACTCTTATTCAATAGCTATTGGAAGCAGAAAGCAATGATGTAATCCCTTCTATCAACTAATGAAATTAGTTTCTCTCCAGAACACTTCAAAGTTACCCTGAGCTTTGTCATTTCATTCTATAGAAATCAGGGCTAGTGAATATTTCCCAAATTCTTCAAAATCTCCTCTCTTCCAGACCAGAAAAAAAAAAAAGAGTTTTATTTTTTGTTTGCTTTCTGAATTACATCTCTGCCTTTTATATTTATTTTATGATTTGATTTTTATTCTGAATGATCACAGCTATCTTTATCTTTTATCCTTCCACTGCCTCCATTTAATAATTTAACACTGAAAGGTAAAAGATTTTGTTTCTAAGCCTATTTTAACCATCTAACTAAGTACAGATGTTTTGTTTGTACTCCTTCACCCATTTGAGATCTCATTTTTCGCTTCTCTGAGTTTCTTTCATTTTCTGTATATCTGTGTTGTTATTTCTTTCAGTTCTGTTCTCCAGAAAGTCCATAGTTCAGCTAATTGAATGTGCCAATGATATAGTCCAGTGCACAGCCCTGCCTAGGAGGGAGGTTTTGTCTTCCCTTTTCCTGCCTTTAAATCCCCAGTGATCTAGCAATATTTGCCAGTGTCCTTTTCTTTTTCTTCAAGTTTTTCTTTAAATTCTAGTTAGTGTTCTTTTACATAAAAATGCATAGATGTTAAATCTCCATGTTAGAGACAGCAGCATAAGATATATCTGCCTCTGTGGAGCTCCCAGAGTGTCCTTTGTACTTTCCCAGTCCATCCCAGATACTGCAGTTTGTTAGAACTCCAACTTAGACCAGCTATGAAAGTACTGTTGTGGGCCGACCAGGGAGTTGATAGTACCATGGATAAGTTCGTTCTTTGGAGTCAGACTTATCCAGGATGCAGTCTAGGCACCAATGGTCAAATACTTTGTCAAATACTTAATGTACATGAACTTGATCAAGTACTTAATGTCTCTAAGCCTCTAGGCTTGTCGGAAAGACAAAATAACAAATCTAGGTAAAGCCCTTGGCAGAGTAACCAGCACAGAGTAGGCGGGTCATAACATAAATGTTACCCACTGTTCTTCATTATCCTCACCACAGCATGTACGCAGGCTTTCCCTCACTTCTCATCTGACAAATCAGCCTCATGCTTTTTTGTTCATTTAATAACAAAAGTTCTACAAATAATCTAATCAGGAAATGGGCAGAAGACATGAACAGACATTTCTGCAAAGAAGACATCCAGATGGCCAACAGACACACGAAAAAGTGTTCAATATCACTCGGCATCAGGGAAATATAAGTCAAAACCACAATGAGATACTACCTCACACCAGTCAGAATGGCTAAAATGAACAAGTCAGGAAATAACAGATGTTGGTGAGAATGCAGAGAAAGGGGAACACTCCTGCACTGTTGATGGGAATGCGAGCTGGTGCAGCCACTCTGGGAAACAGTATGGAGGTTCCTCAAAAAGTTGAAAGTAAAGCTACCCTATGACCCAGCAATGGCACTACTGGGTATTTACCCTAAAGATACAAATGTAGTGATCTGAAGAGGCACGTGCACCGGAATGTTTATAGCAACAATGTCCACAATAGCCAGACTATGGAAAGAACTTAGATGTCCATCAACAGATGAATGGATAAAGAAGATGTGGTGTGTGTATGTGTGTATATATATACACATATATATGTGTGTGTGTGTGTGTATATATATATGCACATATATATATATATACATACATACAATGGAATACTATGCGGCCATCAAAAGAAATGAAGTCTTGCCATTTGCAACGATGTGGATGGAACTAGAGGATATTATGCTGAGCTAAATAAGTCAATCAGAGAAAGACAATTATCACATGATATCTCTGATATGAGGAATTTTAGAGGCCGGGGGGTTGTGGGGGATAGAGAAGGAAAAAATGAAACAAGATAGGATCTAGAGCAGACAAACCATAAGAGGCTCTTAATCTCAGGAAACAAACTGAGGGTTGCTGGGGTTTGGGGGGGTAGGGATAGGGTGGCTGAGTTATGGACATAAAAACTTTAAAAAATAATAATTTTTTTTAAAGTTCTAGAAAAGTAATCATTTTGGAATGCAAATTGGTAAAGCCATTTTGGTGTGTCTTTTTTTTTTTTTTTTTTAAGATTTAATTTTTTTATTTTTTGGAGAGATAGAGAGCACAGGCAGGAACTCAGGTAGAGGCAGAGGGAGAAGCAGGCTCCCCACAGAGCAAGGAGCCCGATGTGGGACTCGATCCCAGGACTCTGGGATCATGGCCTGAGCCGAAGGCAGCCGCTTAAACAACTGAGCCACCCAGGCGTCCCGGTAAAGCCATTTTGGACAGCAATATGGCATTATCTACCAAAACTTTAAATGTTGCCCTTTGACCCTGCATAACCTCTTCTAAAAATCTGTTCTAAAGAAAGAACATTTGGTGTTATAACAGTGAAAAACATTATAACTATGAAAAAAGTGAAAATAGCCTTTAAATGTCTGCTAATGCAGGTCAAAGGCTGGGCTTCTCAGGAAACAGATTCAGGGTGGAGATTTGAGTGCAGGATGTTAATTAGGGAATGCCCTTGGGGTCAACATCTAGGGGGAAGTGAAGGAAGCAGGACTGAGCAGAGGGAAAAAGACCTCCACCAGTCCCACAGGGGCTGCTGCTAGTTATGGGCATGACCTTGACCTAGGTAAATTTCTTTGGCCGAAGGCAATTCCCAGAAAGGGATTCAGCCAGAGATCTCAGCCTCCAACACTAGTTGGAGGATTGAGTGCCTCAGTCCTGAAAGGGAGATCCAAGTAGCACACCACAGCATCTGCTATAAGGTTGGTTATTTATGGTATGGCCATATTGTGGAATACTGTGCAGCTGTTAAGAAGACTGGGGAAAGCCTCATTCACTGAAAAAGTTCATCTCCAAACAATACACATGGTATAATCACATTTACGTTGACAATCCTGTGTGATGGGGAAGAGTACTTATTTATATACACACTTAAAAAAGGGTGGTTGCCTCTAACAGTTGGGGGAAAAAAAGGAAGTGAGCATTTCCACATTTTATTCTATACACTTACCTACACCCAGCACCAACTCACCAGCTGTGTGAGTGTGCCATTTTAAGAATACTCTGGCCTTATGTGCTGCTTGAATCTTTTTTGAAAGTTGTATTAATGTGTTATTAATAAGATAAAAAATTAAATTTGATTAATATCAAAAATAAGTGAAAACCATCCTTTTTCATGTATTTAACAAGTGCTCACTATGATCTCTTACTAAACTTACTGGAAGGTGGGCATATATTCATAATAGTATGATGCCTTTCTAGAAGGGTGATTGTTCAAAAACAGAACTTCTTAGGCAATTATAATTATAGAATCAAAAAAATAACCCACAAGAAAACAATCAATGTGGGTTTTTTTTTTCAACCTCCAAGCCATCTTCTGCTTTCTGAAGTTTGCCTCAAGATAAAGGTCATTCACTCACTACCTATGGACCATTCCCTAATTGTTTATCTCACCAAGAGTTTTCTATTTATGACCTCTTTTCCACTGGAAAGAAACCATACAGATTTTTTTTTTTTAAAGTCATCTTTAAAGAGTATTTTGTAGCAAGAAAAGAAAATGGATTTAAGTTCCATGTTCTATTTGATTATACTTCTAGTAGCCACATCACCTTTTGGCTGGGTTCCTACTCCCCACCCCCAGTTTCCATCCCATGCATGTAATCAATTGCCAGATCCTGCCCATTTTCTCTCCTTAGTGTTTTTCAGATCTTGTCCTCTCCTTTCTGTCTCTACCATTCTTGCCCTAATTCAAACCCTCATCAGTTCCCCTTTGGAATATTGCAACAGCTCCCAATATTGACCCCCTTACAAATCTTTCTCTGCAGAGCACTCAAGAGTGCTTCGTCAAAAGCGATGTCATTGCCTCACTCCCCTACTACAAATCCTGTAGGATATCCTTAGTTGTCTCTGCTTGGAACATCCCCCATGTGACACTTTCCATGGCCTGACTAATGTCTCCTGGCTCTGCAAATATCAGTTTACTTGTTTCCCCCTGGAAAAGGCTTCTGTCACTCCAGGTCTGGTGTAGGTGTCCCTCATCGGGATTCTGTAGCATCCTGTGCCTACTCTCATCATGACTAGATCATATAGATTATCTCCCTAACTATATAGTAAGTCTCCCTTAGAGGAAGGGAGATTTTACTCCTGTTTACCACAGGCTTCAAAATGGTGGAAAGAGAAAAGGGAGGCTGGAATCTTCCTTTTTCAAGTCTAGTATCATTTTGGAGTCAAATTATTGATGTTAAATTTGTAGATCACAATTGCTTTGTACTAAATCTTACTAACTTAGTATCATCAGTACTGTGCAATTGTTCCTGGTATATGTATGATGCTTCCTATGTTTAGATGGATTGAATGAAAATATTAAATCTGTGAGCTACTGAGAAATATAAAATATCATCTTCTGTTCTTTCTATTTTTATTTGGTTTTCATTAAAATCTATTTATATTAGATAGATATTTGTGTGTTCAGTTATCCCAGTGCAACAGTATTCAATTTTAAACAAAAATAGAGCTATCTCTCTTCTCCTAATAAATAGCAAAAGAATGGGGGGGTGGCCAAGTGGGAAAATGGGCATGAAAATGTCATTTGTAAGTATGACTGAAGTCAGTCTCCCTCTAGAATTTTGAGAAGTAATGATTTATCAAGATGACTAACCGGGCTGTCTTATAAACTGTGCTGTTTGTTTTTTTGTTCTGTTTTCTGTTTTAGGAACTATCCCTTCGACATAGTGACATTGTTAAACCTCGTTCTATTCAAGGCCTCTGACACCAACAGGGAGATCTATGAAATCTCCATGCAGCTCATGCAGGCATGTATCATCTACTTACACAGAAACTTCAGAGAGAGGGTGGTTGATACCCAGATGGCTGCTGATTCCTGTGTACTGCTGGTGGGGATATAGAGGAGTGAGAAGACCTTACATAACCTTCTCTAAACACGGGAACTAACTGATACTTTACCTTTAATATTGTATTAAAATATGCACTTATTACTTTAGTTACTATGAAAATTGAAGAAACATAAACCCTCTTGAGACTGCCAGCCAATGTTTTTTCATACCATTTCTCACTTTCCTACCTCTCTATAGATCCTTGAAGCCAAGCTTTTCGTGTACTCAAAGAAAGTAGCTGAACAGAGACCTGGCAGTATTCTCTATGGAACACATGGCCCATTGCCGCCCCTGTACAGCATGTCACTAGCACTCCTGTCATGTGAACTGGCCAGGATGTACCCTGAGCTCACGCTTCCACTCTTCTCAGGTACCATGCAAGGACACGTGTGATCATTTCTGCACAAAATTTATCTCCCCCTTACTTTATTTTATTTTATTCTTTATAAGAGAACAAATCTAGATTTTTATTTATTTACTTTTCAGCAAGTTTAAATCCCTGAGGGGTACATTGTCACATGGATTCTGTGTCCAACAGCCTTAGCAGGAAGGATGCTTCGGAATTTGGCCCAAACCGTGCGGCTCTTTCCATGACGCAGAGTTACCTTTCCCCAGATTACTCTGGTTTTATCGGATTTACCAGTAGGATTCACTGTGTTGTTCCTTGCTTTGTACACATAAGAGTATCTCCTGTCTAGAGAGAATTCAGTTTCATCTCAAGCGTAAACATCTTAAACTAGGAGAAGAGCTGTGTGTTTCTCCTGGTTCCAGAGACCCCTGTTATAGCCAGCAAAAATGGAAAATGGCCTTGGACCACAACCTTCCAGAGAACATTTGTTATTTTAGGAGTCCTGTTTACCAGCAGGCTTCCACAGGCTTCAAAATGGTGGAAAGAGAACAGGGAGGCTGGAATCTTCCTTTTTCAAGTCTAATATCATTTTGGAGTCAAATTATTGATGTTAAATTCGTAGGTCACAATTGCTTTGTACTAACTCCACTTACATATAAAAGTCAATTCTGGAATACATTTAAATATTTAAAAATGTGTTTATCTAAAATAGCATAGGTTTATCTAATATAAATAGGACAAATGCAGAGATGCTCAGATTAGTCGTAAATCTTCTAAATAACTTACATGTGTAAAATTTCCCAAATAAGTTAAATATGCATGACATAATTTCTAATACATATGAATTGCTGCAACTTGGTCTTTGTGGTATTGGGGATGGTGTTTTATACCTTGTTTGTTGCTACATATATAGGTTATTGAGAGTTTAGATTTTTAGCACATCTTTACAAGTAGTCTTTGTGAGTAATTTTTGTAAAAAAACTCACCTTTAAGGAATTACATTTGTTGATTTAACTTCCTGCCTAAGGAGCACCATGCTAAGGGGCTGATTTTGGTCTCTGTTGATCCTCTTTCTCTATCTATGTTACCAGGGCCTCCGTCCAGATCCTCATCCTCCCCCCCACCCCACCCCTGCCCAACATCCCCTGCTTATAGTCCTCAACCCAGCAGTCCACCCACTACTCAAAACCAAATATGCACAGCACTTCTCTGCTAAAAATTCTCTGCTCAACTGTCCTAAAAATAACTGCTGATAAGTTTCCTTCCATTGAGTGGTCTATACTAGGCACTTTACGTATACTTCATTTGTCATTTCATTTCTGCAATCCCACAAGTAGTGGTTAGAAATGAGGCTCCGGGTTTGACAGCCTGGGTTAATCCCTAGCCCCGCCATTTGCTGGCTATTTGACCTTGGGCAAGTCATGGAACCTCTAAATTCCATGTCCTTATTAGCAGTAATAACTACTTCAGAGGGTTTAGGGATTAAAACAAGCTGATAAACCCAAACAGTTTGCCTAGTGATGGCTTGGAATGACCACCACCACCACCACCACCATAATCACCCTTCCTATTTTACAGATGAGATGCTAAGGCTTAGAGACATTAAATAATAGGAACTCTTTCACTGATTAAAAAAAAAAAAAAAACCTTCTCTTCTTCCAATCATGCTTTCTACCTTTTCATCCAAGAACCTTCTACTCCCATCTCACTTGATCTTTTACATGCCAGGCCCTTTTGTCCATCTTTGCTTCTATGCATGCTCTTCCCTGTTCCAGGAATGGCCCTTCTCTCCTCCCGAACTCCAGTCTTCCTTAAGACCTAACTGAAAATCTGGGGTGCCTGGGTGGCTCAGTCATTTAAGTATCCAGCTCTTGGTTTCTGCTCAGGTCATGATCTCAGGGTCATGAGATAAAGCCCTGAGTCAGGCTCTGCGCTCAGAGGGGAATCTGCTTAAGATTATCTCTCTCCTTCTCCCCCCTCCCCCCATCAAATAAATAAATTAATTGGAAAAAAAAAGACAATACCAAGGGTGCCTGGGTGGCTCAGTTGGAAGGACATGCGACTCTTGATCTTCAAGTCAAGCCCCATGTTGGTTGTAGAGATTACTCGAATAAATAAACTTTTAAAAAGGTCGGGGGGGGGCACCTGGGTGGCTCAGTTAAGCATCCAACTCTTGGTTTTGGCTCAGGTCATGATCTTAAGGTTGTGAGCTCAAGCCCCATGTCATACTCTGTGCTCGGCCCAGAGTCTGCTTGAGTTTCTCTCTCTCCCTCTCCCTTTGCCCTCCTGCCTCTCTAAAATAAATAAATATATCTTTAAAAAAAAAAAAAGACCTAATTGAAAATCTGCTTCTGCTGTGAAAAC
>ML112235.1:0-21433 GCA_003697995.1 Taxidea taxus jeffersonii | reverse complement strand
AAAAAAAAAAAAAAGGACTAGAGAGGTAGATTTTCAGCTAATCTTTTCTATTAGCTGAGGCATTTGAACTGATGCAGTTTTAAGTGAGAGAATAATGTGATAAAAAATATTTTAGGCTCTAAATCTGATAATGGCGGAATAGAGAAGATAACAAATAACAAGAGAAGGATAACAAATATTAATGCATTACACCTTACCTTGTGTACCCACATTTGCTAGCCCTTTTTGGAGAGCACCCTTCCCATCAGTATCCAAATGGAATAACCCAAGCCCTGGTCCCATGTGACTGCAGACCACCAGTGGCCGCCCCACAGCTTCCGAGTATCTCCACGGAGCACCACGCTCCCGGTCATTGTGGTCATCATGCCTTCTGCGCTGGACAGCCAGTTTGGATTCCTGTTGATCACTCTCTCTGGTCCATTAATATCATTTGTAGCCTACTGCCCTCCACACGTAGACACAGCTGCCCCTTTCTTCCTGCCAGTCACTGCTGGCACAGGATGGGGATCCAATACTTTGAAAGTATTACTGGAGATCCATTACTTTGAAAGCCACTGTTTGAAACCCTGGTGCTCTCTGACCACAGCCATCCACTCTTCTTGCTGGCTTTGGTTACCACTACATGTAACCTCTCCTTTCCTGTTATCAGCAACCTCCATTCTGTGCGTCCTTCTCTGTTCCATTCCATGTTTAGGACACATTTTAAGATTATGAAGTTAAAAGATTGGCAGCCTAGGCTGCTAATTTGCTTCAGGCTAACAACCAGAATGTGAGCAAAGAACACAATCATTGGAAGTAGGGAAGCAGCGGAAAAGAGGAAACATAAGCCTGGATCACAAAGGGACTTCCAGCTCTGGGTGAGAGGATCTAAGGAGGAATGAAGGGTAGATTCCCAAAGGATAAGAAACAAGGTTATTTGGGAGTGAGGGCACCTGAGGAAGAAGAGGCTGAGATCCTATAATATTGAGTCTCCTAAGATGCTGGCAAAGCCGGAGAGTAAGGAAATGCTGAGAGGCCGGTGTCAGGTGCCAAGGTGACCCAGAAATGTAAGAGCAGCCCATCGCTGAACCAGGGTGACAGGGGAGGGACTAGGTGAGTAGGAGTCTAGTATGCACAGGGGAGGGAGTGCTGAGTGAAGGGGTTGGACATGGCAGTGAGAAATTAAGGGACAGAAGACTGCTACTCATGGCCTTTGAGCCACCAGAGAACGGCAGAGCACCATCTGGGAGATTTGGAGAAAATAGCAAAATCTGGGAAAGAAAGAGAATCATTTGGAAATCCTGAATTTTGCCTCCCTACTTTTGCCACTTCCTAACCATGTGATCTAGGCAAATTATTTAAGCCTTCAGAGTTTTTTCCCTGATAAAATTGGAATAATACTGGGGCACCTGGGTGCCTCAGTCCTTAAGTGTCTGCCTTCAGGTCAGGTCAGGATCCCAGGGTCCTGATGAATTGGGCTCTGGCTCAGCAGGGAGTCGGCTTCTCCCTCTCCCTCTCCCTCTGCCCTTCCCCTTGTTCCTACTCTCTCTTGCTCACTCTCTCTCTCCCTCTCAAATAAAGAAATAAAATCTTTTTAAATAATTGGAATAATATTGCCTATTTCATAAGATTGTGGAGAGGGCTACATGTCATAGATGTGCATTTGGTTAATCCAGGGGAAAATGTGTCAGCAGGGAAAATGTTATCAGTTAAATTGAAGCAGAAGGAATGTTTGCTGATGTCGGTGAAGTTTTAATTGGGGTGATTATGTGTACTAGGCCTTTGAAATACTAAGTTTTTTAAATGTCACGCAGCATTCAGGTACAGTCTGTGACACTATTTTGCTATGACTGTGTGGGAGATTCTTACTTCTGGATCACTCTGCTCACCGAATCCAGTGATGCCTGGATCTACAGAAGACCCTGGTGCCAGGCATGCCAGAAGGGAATTCTGTTAGACATGGTTGGAATGTCCATGCTATTTATGGTGCATCGTGTTTATTATTATGTACATTCTTACAAAGCTCAAAGCAATGGGGACTGTTTTTATGAGGGGAAAGAGCAAATAAACATTCTTGAGGGTTCAAGGCTTAGAAATCAAGAAAATGACTGTACTTATATGGCAAGCCTGTGAAGAGACCTTTGCCATAAACTTTAAAAGAAGCTGGAGGCTGTTCTCCTCAAGGGAGAGATAATGGAGGGCTTGACCTACACACTCGGTCCTGTTAACCTGTGAGAAAATGAGTCCCTTCAGATCTCCTTGAGAGGGTCAGAGGACAAAATGGAGAAATTCAACAGCAGTAAATGTGGTTTTCCAGCCTGTAGTATCCTTTACACTGTGGGGACATAGTCCATTCCCATTTGGACGGAGATGACTCTTGAGGCAATACACAGTCTAGTCAGAGAGGTATGAGACTTTTTAGTTCAGATGCTTCATGGTTACATCCATGGTACATTGTTACTGCAGAAAAACTTGGTTTTATTTTTTTTTTTAATTTTATTTGAGAGAGAAAGAGGGCACAAGTGGGGGGAGGGGCAGAGGGAGAGGGAGAAGCAGACTCCCTGCTGAGCAGGGATCCTGATGTAGGGGCTCGATCCCAGAACCCCAGGATCATGACCTGCGCCGAAAGCAGATATTTAACTGACTGGGCCACCCAGGTGCTCCTTGGTTTTCTTTATAACTGGCAAAATAAGACCAACGTTCATGTCAGTTCTTTGTCCCCATCCCCCAGTTCAGTTCCCTGAATAAGGAGTTTCAAGGATATGTCCCCCAAGGCCCCTTCCCAGCATTTCAGGTAATGGCTAAATGTCATAGACACTCTAACCTCAGACTTCTGTTAGTGTGTTTAACATGACACTGTTGTATGGAATGAAATGGCAAACCCCTTTATCCAAACTACTACATTTCTGATTTTTTGTGTATTGCTCCACCCACTTCTAATGGCAGAGTGTGAGGAATCTTTCTCTTTAGGCTCCATGGAGGCTCCACAGGCCCTCCTGACATCACAATAAGATCCCTGGGGAGGATTTCCTTCCTGCTCTCACAGAGCCTGCCCTTCCCAGTTGTCTGGGTGCTCCTGAGGTTTTCCACATAGAAGGGAGCTTACTTGTGTCTTTGGCCGTAGGTATCATTTTTCTCCGACTGTCCTCCCAGATGTTTCCTGCTCTGTCCCTTGACCACAGGAAGGACCTCTCCCTCAACAGTCTACAGGCTCCCATCCTCTGTTGCTTTCCGCAGCACTATCTATGCATGGAGGGGTTGCTGTTCCGTGTCTGCCCTCCCCTTTCAATAATTTGTCATGAGGTTGTGAGAATCAAGTAATGCACATAAATCACTTCACATAGTGCCTAGAACACAGTAAGCTCTCAGCAAATGTTAGTTATTATTTTTAGGCATCTTTACATTTGAATAACAGATGATGCCTTGATGTACAATGCGTTTTCATGCACAGTATGTTAAGAAAGCTGGGCACATATTTATTCCTATTTTCGGAGAAGGAGATTTGAACTTCAGAAGAGGGAAGTCGGTTGCCCAAATGTACAGAATTTTCCTGCCACCAAATGGTAGTGACAGATGTCATTGGTTTGATTCAAAATGGGAGATAAACACTTTTTATGCAATGTTTCCTTATAATTTGTGGCAATTTATGACATAGTGCCTACAGAATTCCACAATCTTCTGTGGCACCTGAAAAATTTTTGTCATTTGTCATTTACCATTTGCTTTTCAGTCTAGGTCTGTACAGTGGAAGGTGGCTGGTTGTTCTGAGTGGCTTACTGAGAACTATAGTCTCATTGCGTATATTGCTTCAATAAACCACTTTTTAATGTATTTTATTTTAATTGAGATACAGCTTAGAGCACTGTATGTAGATGGAAGTTCACTCTTTGATACCTGCAGAAAAGACATTCCAGCCACTTCTGGTGAACTATTCCAAACGCTAACCATCCACCTGTCAGCAGATCCCTCCTTTTGGAAACCATTGTCTCCTGGGCTTCACTATAAACCCTTTTCTCCCTCTGCTGCCCCTGGTGATACTAAGGGCAGCTGGTTCCTTACCTCTTCCTAATAACCTTTTGTTTATCCTGCCACAGTCCAGAAGGGGCTGTTTCTCCTAATGAATCTTTTTCTTCTGGTCATGGTACTGGATTTACTGGACTTGGTTTGTGAATTTGAAGTCACTCCCTTCTGATTCATGCACCTTACACTATAAAATTATTCAGATGTACTAAGCTGCTCCCATGTGACTCTGAAGCTCATCTTTATGAAAGTGCTTTCCACTGGGAGTCATCTACAGAAGCTTGTTCTCTAAAATATTCAGGACCATAGATAGCTATAAGTATAATAAATAGAAATAACAAACTTAAGATGGGAAGATGACTTCAAGTGTTGTTGTTTTTTTTTAATAAACTAGCATTTTTGTTTGTTTGCTTGCTTTATAAAGCAGTATTTTTAAACCTTGGGCTACAGAATGACTCAAGGGTGTGTCTAATGTTTTCCCCCAAATGGGTGGGCTTCAGGCCTTTTATCCCAGCTCCAACTCAGATTTTGTGTTGTACTTAAAATTTGCAGGGAAAAAATAGAGCTGTTGATTAAAACACAAAGTTTGTAAATTCCTACCATAGACAGTCCTTAATTGGAAGCTCAAGGTAAAGGCCTCTATGTTTTCCTCCAGCAACTGTGATCCCATCCCCGTAAGAGCTCTAGACTTAGTCCTTAGTGGACTCAGGTTAGATCTTCCTTCTCAGTATCTTCCTAGAACATCATTTGCTTTTGGAACAGGAAATATGTTTTCCCTGACTTTATATGTATCTGCTCATTAACAAGTTTTTGCCTGGCTTATAAGTGTCAAATTTGGACCAATTAGTATGCTTTATTCTTTAGAGAATAAGAAAGATGTTTGCTTTTCAAGTTTTGAAATCATGTTAATTCAAAAACATAGGACTGTACCAGACTTGTTTCGATTGAGGGTTAGAAGTCCTGGGCTGGCATCCTGGACTTTGAGGAAGTTCCTATACGGTCTGGGTCCAAGTGTTTTCTTCCCTTCATTGAGGATACTATCTGCCCTCTTTGTGGGGACCCTAGTGACTCAGCCATTTTGTTCTCTGACATTGAATGACTCCGGGCTGCTGAGTGCTGGAAACTCTACCTCCTCAGTGTCTTTGATCTGTCTCCCTTTCTCACTACTTCTCCGCCTTGGGTCAGCCACCCACCCGGTCCCCACCTATTGCCTGACACTGTAGTAACCTCCTAGCTGGTCTCTGCCCCTACTCTGGTTACTTCTCCAAGGCATTCTCCATATTCCTGCCTAACTTTTTTCATGTTTTATCATGTTATTCCTCTATATCTTTCAAGATACAGCTCATTTTTTCCAATAATAGCTACCAGTTACTAAGTGCTTGCTACACACTCAGTGTGGTGTTACATACTGTATGTGGGTCATCTTCATGAACCACACAACAAGTTTGTGAAATACAAGTACAGTTATTGTCCCCATTTCCCAAATGAGGCTCTGAGGCTGAGAGAGATTAACTAACTAGCACAAGGTCCCACAGCTAGTAAGCAACAAGTGGCAAGACACTGAGCTGGATATTCTGATTCCAGAACACACACCGTTAACACCTTCCCTGCTGTATTGCTTCCCTGGGTGGCCTGTAGACCCTTCCCTGAGCTGCTCCTGCTACCTCTCCAGCATCATCCCCCCCCCCCCCCCTGCAAGCACCCCACCCAATAGACACGGCCCTACTGAACTCTGTATCTGAGGGATTGTGTGTCTGAATCTGAGGAGATCTCAAAAATATTTGTTTCTTACGTAAATGAATAAAAGAATCTATAAAACATGATGTTAGCTGATGGTTCATACCAGTGTCAAGTTTTAATATTATTACAGTATTGTAGGTTATACCACCAATACTCTGGTATTCTTCAGCTGACTCTGATTTTCTCAACCTTGACACTGTAGACATTTTGGTCTAGATAATTCTTTGTTGTAGGGAGTTGTCCCGTGCATTTTAGGATGTTTAGCCACATCTGTAGGTTGCACCTACTAGAGAGATGCCGATAGCCCTCTCTGAGTTGTGATGATCATTAATGTCTCCAAACATTACCAAATACCCCTTGGTGGGGCAAGACCAATTATGGACCATTGATCTAAGCCTTATTTGCTCATTCTCACTGAATGAGCAAATTCAAATGAGCAAATTCCTGGGTGAGTCCCTTAGATTCTGTGGTACTCAGTTTTCTTATCCTTAAAAGTAATAGGGTTTAGGGTGGCTGGGGAGGGTTTGTGCTATGGTGAATGCTGTGAATTGTGTAAGACCGATGACTCACAGACCTGTACCCCTGAAGCAAATAATACATTATATGTTAATTTTAAAAAGTTAAGGGTTTGATACTAATTTATTCTGTAGTCAACATTGTATTAAAAAGTATTCAGATACAGGTGAATGCCAGGTAATATTTTGATTCCATCCTAAAACAGAAAAAGGACATTAGTGAAAAACTGGTGAAATCTGAATAAAATCTGTGGTTTAGTTAATAGCTTTGCACCCAGGTTAATTCCTTAGCTCTGATAAAGGTATGCCGGTTCTATCAGGTGTGACAAGGGGAGCTGAATGAAGAACAGGTGACAGGGTGACCCATTTTTAGACATGGATAAAAGCAGAGAACTATATTTGTTATGTCACAAATCTGGAAGAAACATTAATAAACTAAAGGCTTTATTGTCTTTTACTCCTTTCACAGGCTCTCTATTCATATGGACGATGAGCTGCGACATATTGCACAGAATTCTCTTCAGGGTTTACTTGTGGACTTCTCAGACTGGAGAGAAGATGTACTATTTGGCTTTACCAACTTCCTTCTCCGGGAAGTCAATGACATGCATCACACACTCCTTGATTCATCCCTGAAGTTACTGCTCCAGCTGCTCACCCAGTGGAAACTGGTCATACAAACTCAAGGAAAAGTCTATGAACAAGCCAAGATCAGAAATTCAGAGGTGGTTTTCACAGTCTTCCCACTGATTTATATTATGTAATACGGTATATGTGTGAATAAGCTGAAGCTTGGAGAACCTTTGGAGTTCTCATTTCCTGCCAGTGAGGAACTTTCTCCCTAGGGATGCCCCTTAATTTTTCCATCTTGCATAAATTGTGACCAAGAAACTGAGGATGGATAGGCCTTTGGGTTAGATTTGTTATCATTCACAAAACAATTCAGGGGGTAGAAATTGCTTTCTTCAGAGAATTATGATTATAAATTTCTAAGAACAAATGACTATAAGCATGGATATAGAGCTGGGTATTGATATGCATATCAAGCTGGATAGGGATATGCATATAGAAAAGTTAGTTGCCCTCCAGTTGTTTGTGGGTTTTTTTGTTGTTTGGGTTTTTTTTTTTTTTTGTCCTAGCATACATCACATTAGTTGTATTGTTCAATATCCACGGAGGAAAAAAAATGCAGTCTTAGGATTTCTTTATTCCTTCCCACCTCAGTCCTAAATGCTAAAAATTAATGTTAGCATTGTGAAGAGCAGGTTATGGAGAATTGTTGTCAGAGGAGAACAAGGGCAGTGGTGAACTTGACATTGGCAATGAGTAGATGAAAAGGGGGTTTAGGATAGGGGTGCCTGGGTGGCTTAGTGGGTTAAGCCTCTGCCTTCAGCTTAGGTCATGATCTCAGAGTCCTGGGATCGAGCCCCACATCAGGCTCCCTGCTTAGCAGGGAGCCTGCTTCCCCCTCTCTCTCTCTGCCTGCCTGTGATCTCTCTCTCTGTCAAAGAAAAAAAAAAAAAAAGAAAAAAGAAAAGGGGCCTGGCAAGAGAAGAACACAGCTGGGAGGCTGAGGAACGTGAAGGCTCAGGGGAGTACAACAGCACTGAGGAAACAGCCAGGATCCCCAATCCTAGGTCATTCCTCTTTCCCTGTGTTGTATACATGCCAAAGGATGATAGTAGACAAACGAGGGTTACATGTGTTTGTCAAAGGAAAACTGAAATGGTTGTGGAATCTGCCCTGTTGTCTAGCTTCCTTTTGCTTTAGACCCATTTAGTTGTGACTTGAGAACTTTCAGAACCCATTGCATAAACATGCACACACCTAGATTAGAATCGAACACAAGAAACAAGCATATGTGACTAGAAAGTAAATGTTTGAAAATCCATTTGAATGGTCTCTACAAGTCTGTAGGGAATCTGAGTCAAAAAAATGAGGCCACTTTGACTCAATTTATGGTGTCATCTCAAATGGTATATGGATGGAAGCAGTTTTGTTCTTATTAATATTAATAGCTCTAGAAAGTTCTCTCTTATTAAAGGTAACAGATGGTTGATGGTATTCCAAAGTAACAATGGATCGAAAGAAAAAGGGGATCTATGATCTGTCATGAATAATAATGAACTTACAGTCATGTCTGGATAGAAGCCATTGCAATTTATTTTAATTTTATGAGGTCCTGTGTGCCAAAAGATACACATATGAGTAGTTTCTTCTTCTTCAATTGTTGTTTTTCTGAACATAGAATGTGTTCTTATTGCCTGACAGCTAATTGCGAATGGCTCCAGCCACAGAATTCAGTCAGAGCGGGGCCCCCACTGCAGCGTGCTTCACGCTGTGGAAGGATTTGCTTTGGTTTTACTCTGCAGTTTCCAGGTGGCCACACGCAAACTGTCCGTCTTAATACTCAAGGAAATTCGAGCTTTATTTGTCGCCCTGGGTCAGCCTGAGGTATGGATTCTCCTTTTGAACTTTCTAATTCATTTCTTTCTTTACAAGTTTAGATTAAAACCTGTGAATAACGCGTTACTGTTTTATGGGCCTCCTTGTCAGACATGATGTCAAAAAATAATTTTTGATTGACCGTGGGTTTTTGATTATGAAAGAGCACTCTTGAGCTCCAAGAGATATGCCATCTATTCTGAGAGCAATAGAAAAGACCATTTCTGATTCTCTAAGAGGTGGTCCTTGGTTAAACAGTGAAGAATTTTAATATTAAGTTGTAGATCATTTTCCCTCATAATGTTCAGCATGCATCAAATTAAAAAGACATTATTATGTTTATATTAGAGAAAGAACTTGAGAAAATAATGAGTTCCATTTTAAATGATCAAAGTATCAAACAAACTGGGTAACTGTTTAATTTCAGTAATCTTGAAACTATGAGAAAATATGTCCCCTTGAGATTGGAGAAGCAAGCCAATGGTAAAGCATGATCGGCCAGCTAATGTCCACGCTTGGTCAAGGGCTGTGCGCCCTTGTTCAGATGTTAGGGCTTATCACCTGCGAGCACAGGTGGCCAAACCATGAATTGCATAAGTTGACGAAAGAAGGACCAGCGTGTTATGTCACATACTTCTTCAGAAAAAATGCTACTTTCCATTTTCCTGTTTTAAATCCCTGAACTTGGTTTTCTGATCCACAAAATGCTTAGTGTCTTTACCCAGTATTTTCAAATTCATCACAATCCTTTCTGTTCACTCTTCTTCAGATGGCTTGGTGATCTATTTTAGGACATCTGTGGTATCTGGTAAATGGATGTCCAAGACTTGCTGTACTTTGGTAAACCTCCATTAAGTCTCTAACTCTGGTAGGAATGATCATCATTACCATGGACATGTCCACCACTGTGCCATGCACTAGACATGGTATCTCACTTAACCTTCCCAATAACCTAAAGATTAGTATTATTTTCCCCAGTGTACAGATACTGAGGCTGAAGTTTAGGGAGATTAAACACCTTCACAAAAAATCAGCAGGGATGACATGACCCAGCCAGAATTGAAAGTCAGAAACATATGCCTGTAGAGCCCCATGTTCTTCTTAAAGTGTACTTGACCATAATTGTTACATTAGTTAAAAAGTATAAATGTATAAAATGTATAAAAGTATAAAATGTATAAAAGTATAAAACCCATGATCTTAATTTCTATGCAAAGACTGTGTTAAGAACATTTCTCATATGTTGGTCTCTTCTACCAGCCACAACTTTGTTTTCATATAATTTTTTTATTGGGGTGTAACTGACCTACAAGATTACATTAGTTTCAGGTGTACAACATAATGAACCTATATTTGTTTACACTGTGAAATTATCCCCACAATAAGTCTAGTAACATCTGTCACCATACAGAGTTGTTTATTTTTTTAAATTAACCTATAATGTATTATTTGCTTCAGGGGTACAGGGCTATGAATCAGTTTACACAATTCATAGCACTCACCTTAGCACACACTCTCCCCAATGTCCATAACCCAGCCTCCAGCAGCCCTTGGTTTATTTCCGAGATTAAGAGTCTCTTACGGTTTATCTCCCTCCCTGGTCTCATCTTGTTTCATTTTTCCCTCCCTTTCCCCCTTGACCCCCTGCCCTGCCTCTCAAATTCCTCATATCAGAGAGATCATATGATAATTGCCTCTCTCCGATTGACTTATTTCATTCAGCATAATACCCTCCAGTTCCATCCATGTTGTTGCAAATGGCAAGATTTCGGTATTTTGACGGCCGCATAGTATTCCATTGTCTATATGGACCACATCTTCTTTATCCATTTATCTGTTGATGGACATCTAGGTTCTTTCCATAGTTTGGCTATTGTGGGCATTGCTCCCATAAACATTGGGTGCATGTACCCCTTTTGATCACTACATTAGTATCTTTATGGTAAATACCCAGTAGTGCAATTGCTGGGTCATAGGGTAGCTCTATTTTCAACTTTTTGAGGAATCGCCATACTGTTTTCCAGAGTAGCTGCACCAGCTTGCATTCCCACCAACAGTGTAGGAGGGTTCCCATTTCTCCGCATCCCTGCCAACCCTGTCGTTTCCTGACTGATTAATTTTAGCCATTCTGACTGGTGTGAGGTAGTATTTCACTTGTCACCATACAGAGTTACAGAATTGTTTTCCTGTGATGAGAACTTTTAAGATCTCTCTTAGCACCTTTCACATATGCAATATGGTATTATCACCTCTAGTCACCATGTTGTACATTATATCCCCATGACTTATTTATTTTATAGCTGGAAGTTTGTACCTTTTGATTCCCTTCACATATTTCACCCACCCCACAGTCTGTTCTCTATATCTATGAGCTTGTGTGTGTGTTTTTCCCCCAGCCGCAATTTTTTGGAAAACATTTTCATTCGTACACGAATAATGGTTTTCAAGGCTTTCCTGTAAGGTTTCTGAAGTAAATAATTTTATAATTCTGAGCTTCTTTATAATAAAAGATGGCAGACATATACACATCCATATGTGGATACACACACCCATATACACTATTTGTGAAGAAGAATTTTCCATAAGATACTCTCTCCCATACTCTGTAGTCTGCTTCTTTTACCAAATAGCCATGCACAACGAAGATACCACAGAGTATGTGGTCAGTGTGGTCAGTCTCCAGTGCACTTTCTTTGAAACTAAAATTCAGTCACAGTCAATAATTTATCACTTACTTTAGCAGATGAGTGACTTAAGCACATAGCATTTTTGTGGTCCCACAAGGCATATTCTTGTGGGGTTTCCATCCCTTAAATTTCATGACAACATGAACACTCTGCTGGATGATGTATGGCACAAGTGTTTGGATCCTTGTCTACATGTGCAGCATTTTGACGTTCAAGTCCATGTCTTTTCAGTAAAAGGTGAAGTTGGAGCTCTAACCATCTTCCACTGAAACTTGAAAGACTAAACTGAGAATCACAGGGAGTTTTATCTACTACCTTTCATCATGTTGGCACTCACTTTTCTGTGAAAAAACCCTTATCACTATCTTGCAAGCTGTTCTGCTTCATGTACCAAACAAAGGTAGTGGGGTGGGTGGAAAGGATTCTTTTTCCCATGGAGAGTAATTGCCCACCCTTTGTACAGGACGATGACAGGCCTATGATTGATGTCATGGATCAGCTAAGTTCATCCATTCTCGAAAGTTTCATTCACGTAGCTGTTTCAGATTCGGTAAGTACACATTTGATCCTGATCCCTAATTGTTCTCAAGTGTAAACTCCAGACCTGTCTGAAAAGGGGAGACAAAGAAAAATGATGTGGAAGAACTCTGGGGTTTCATGTTAGATAATAAACTGACACAACAGTACTTGTGAAAACAAGACAACGTTTTCAGATACTGGCTTAGGAAACTTTCAGATAAAGTTCAAACAAAATTTGAACCTTAGGAATATAGATATTTTGCAAACTACAGTTTCAGAAAGAATTGCTCAAGATTCCTTAAGAAAACTAATTATTTATCATGCTTACCACCACCATGTAACTTATATGTGGTGCTTTACAGTTTATGGTGTCCTTTCATATTTATTACTTTTTCGACCCTCCTAGGTATTGAAACTCAAAAATATTAAGGGGCAGGGCCGTGGTCACACAGGGAAGTGTTAGGACCTGGATTTGGCCTTAGTTAGACTCCTAATCTAGGATACCTTTATCTGCCATTCAAATACATTCTTCCCTTTTTAAAGAACATATTGGCAGCTTTCAATTTTCAGAACAAATAGAAGGGAAATTGATACTGATATTAATTATCTGATTTTTTAAAAAATCAGTCTAGTGTAGAAGAGGGACCTGGGTTAATTTCAGCTCAGTTGCTAAAAAGAGACACTGCAGATCAGGGACCGTTCACAGCATCCACATTGCTGATGCCTCTTGTCTCTTCTTGTCAAATAACTATAAATGAATAGAGACATATCTGACACATAAAAAATGAATACAAAGCCTTTCCATGGTCTCTCTCTCTCACTGAGACTGAGCACAGATCACTACCTTTAGTGGTCCTGCTATTTCTTACGGTCGTAGTGATTAATGCTCATTACTCAAACTATTAAGCCAGGCAGGACAGATTTTCACAGTGATGTTCCATAGCCCTACTGCTTTAAGAAACTCAATTTGGTTTAACATGGAATGGAAGAGTCAAGTTGAATTATCTTATATCCATCTCTTATTGGCCCGCAGATGATAGTCATGTGATTTTGTTCTGTTTATCAGAATCAATTTCGTGGGCCTGGGGTTCCTAGATCAGCAATACTGCACTTAAGAAACACAGAAAAGGAGAAGAGGAATGTGCCTGCTCTGTGCCAGGTGTTTCTACATTCCTTATCTCATGTGATTCACCTAAAGATTAGGTGAGATTAGCATTAATAATTCCCAAGTCATAAATTAATATCTCCCAGACAGAGACTCTGGGATGGTCGGTACTCTTCCCAGGTCACAAGCTTTGGGTGGAGCCTGTGTTGGAAGTCTCTGGCCCTGAAGCTCAGGCTGTACCCCGTTACAGCCAATGAACTGTTGAGATCACTAGTGACACACCCATAACCATGGGAACTTTTCGTAAAAGTTATCTCATGAGAGATAATATGGGTCATTTTAATTGCCGGACAGTCATAAAGGGAATTGTCTCTCCTGGAACCACAGCTGGATTATTTGAAACTTGGTCTTCCCAAAACTTTGCTTTTCTAGACTTCAAAGAGAATGACACATACCAGCTTGTGTGAGATATAGATCAAAAAGGTTTTAGAATGTAGTGTTGTTATGGCTTGATATTACAGGACAAGATTAAGAGGTCTCTTACCTCAAAAATCATCTGTGATATACCCTTCATGAAAGGGATTATGTTTTGCCATCTTCTTAAGTCAAAGGGAAGGTAGTTTAGTCCAAGAAACAGAAAACAAGATTATGGCTTTTAATAGCCAGGATACTAATTACAGGGATAAAAACACATTGATAAATCTCAGAAGTTAATAGCTTTTGAGAATTTTAAATGTCAATCCCAGAGTTGAGTTTAATTTTACTCAAGCCACTTATTTTTCAACAAATACTTAATGAGCATTTTCGGTGTCCCAGTGCACAGTGCCGTGTGGCATTAAAACTAAGACAGGACCCATGTCTCTAAACTCTGCCCTTCAGCTGCTTGTATTCCAGCCTAAGACACAGCAGTGGCTAGTACAGACCGACATCTGATGTGGTAGGCGTAGGAGGGGTTTTTAGAGTCAACGTTCAGCCCTTTGCAGAGGTGGTCAGGAAAGCAGTGTGGACAAAGGGGCTCATAGGTGGAGCCCTGATGGGGACCTGTCATTACCGTGGAGCTTCCATTCATGGCCTACTTTTGCACCTGCAGGCAACATTACCGCTGACCCACAGCGTGGACCTGCAGTGGCTGGTGGAGTGGAACGCGGTCCTGGTCAATAGCCATTATGACGTGAAGAGCCCTTCCCATGTCTGGATATTCGCTCAGTCTGTCAAAGACCCCTGGGTCCTCTGCCTCTTCAGTTTCCTGCGGCAGGAGAACCTGCCCAAACACTGCCCCACAGCTCTCAGCTACGCCTGGCCTTATGCCTTCACTCGGCTCCAGTCCATCATGCCCCTGGTCGACCCAAAGTAAGGAAACTGTATGTCCTCCTCCGTGTGGTTGATCATCTGCCCTCTTACGTTTTCCTTTTGTCTAACTGATTTGCATATTATAATCGTCTCTCGTTTCTGTACTTCCTAATACAGAATCCTGAACGTGGAGTAAAAACAGGCCAAAAGGTCTTATCTAGACCTAGTTTTTTCTTTCTTTTTCCTTAATAATCCCTATGACTGTCTGAGTGTAGAATGTCAGTCCCTTAGTGGTGAAAACAGCCTTCGAGTTTGATTCAGCCTCCCACCCAGCAGAGACAGTCCCTGCCCAGACAGTTCGCAACAGCCCGGACCAGCCTTGGCAGACAGCTGTTCGACTCTCTTTGAGCCCTTCCTAGGATCTTTATTTAACGAGTGATATTTAAAGTCCAGAACTTCCTTTCACTCCTGTTTTCAAATCCGTATTTCTAGTAGCCCAATTAATGCCAAGAAAACCAGCACCGCCGGCAGCGGAGACAATTATGTTACCTTGTGGAGAAATTACCTTATTCTTTGTTTTGGAGTTGCAAAACCCAGCATAATGAGCCCGGGACATTTAAGAGCGTCCACTCCGGAAATCATGGCGACCACACCCGATGGTACAGTGAGCTACGATAACAAGGTGACGTGACATGCTTCAGAAGAATTATTCTGTAAGGTTTTTTTTTAGCTTGTTTGTCTAGAGTTCACAGTGTGTATTACACTGTGCCTGCCATCTGGAGTCTGTGGGATCAGATTTGCATCCTACACGTTTCTAAATTCCATTGAGCCTCGATGTGCATAATTTATTATTCCTCTCTGACAAGAGAACTGAAGATGAAGAGAAGTCAAGAAACTTGCTTAAGACCTCAGAGTGACATATATATTTATAAGCGCCCAGAGGTTTGGCCTCTGCCCTCCAAATCACATTTCCCTTACTCCCCACCAAGCATTTGTCCTTAAACTATGCCTTGATTAAATGACCTTGTTAAGAATGGTTTTGGAGACTTAATTGGTTAAAAAAAAAGTCTGTTATAATAAAAATATTCTTTAGAATTTATGTCCCAGGTGAAAAATGCATTCATTGTGCTGTTTAGAAATTGATGCCTGTCTATGTGTTTTGTTTTGTTTTTCTGAAACGATGGCAGTGTTTTGGGCTGTGGTTTAGTACTTTGAAACTGTATAATGGAATCATCATTTGATTAAAGGAAGCATCAGTTATCATGTTACCTCTTTTTCACTCTTAATCAACTTGTTTCAGGCCATAGGCACCCCATCGGTGGGAGTTCTGTTAAAGCAGTTGGTGCCTTTGATGAGACTAGAGGGCATTGAGATCACAGAGTCCTTAGTTTTAGGATTTGGAAGAACAAATTCCCTTGTTTTCAGGTACAGTAGTCTCAATGAATTCTAAATTCATTCCTGCCGCTGCTCCCGTGGTTCCTGTCTTTAACCTGAGTTTGAGTTTGCGTGTCGGCATGTGCCTGGGCATCTGTAGGCTTCGGGCCATTTCCTGTGTGTCCACATTGCTTGGCGTGCATGGAGCAAGCGTTCCTCGCGACTGCCTGCGCTTTTCCCCTGTGGTCCTTGCGGCTTTGATTTGACGTCTCAGATTTTATCTTGTGCGCAAGCTTCTTTTAGAGAATATAAATGAATAGAATTCAGTGTCCATCGCCGGTGAGCCAGACGGTTCAGGGGCTTTGCTGTCAGAACAATGAGGTCTGCTCATCGGCCTTTCATGCAACAGGCTCGCAGGTTAAGCACTGATAGAACTCTTCCAGGAGTATTCTGTTACACTGGCTCATCTCTTTGGAAGGTGCTTTAACTGCCTTAATAGAACCATCATGTCTCACTTTCTGGATTCCTCACTCATTTCACACCTTTAATCAAATAACCATTCCATCTGAGGCAGTGTCAAAGCTCTTTGAAAGAGCCGTCATAAAGTGCTAGTTTGGGTTGCCTCTGGTGACTTCAGCTAAGCAGTGATTGCCTATAAGCTCAATTAAAATCCTGACCTTTCTTTTACATAGATAGAAAAGGGAAAGCTCCAGCCATCTGCGAGAAACTGTATTTGAACAAGAAAGATTAATGAGACCTTTTAGATACCACTGGAAAAAAATGTCCATTACATTATTCACATATTCAGTCAGATTTTATTCTCAAAAGAAGTAATTGTGAGTTCTGATACTTGAGTGCCAGCGAACCAGTGTTTTATTCCTTACTAGTTAAATAGTTAAGACAAAGAATCGTGTAGAAATACTACAGGAAAATAAGAAAAAGCAATTCCTGGAATCACCTAACATTCTTTCCCAAAGAGCCTAAGAAACTAACATTCTTTCCCAAGAACATGTGCTCTTATACATCTTACCCCCTCAATATTCTTAGGGGTGGGTAGGATTATATAATTTATTAGCTAGCCATATGAGTCTGGAAAGCAATAATGTCTCTGGGCCTCAGTTCCCTCACCTGTAAAATTGTTATAATAAATAAAAATGAAGTATATCCAATAAAAAAAAGAAAAGCTATCATTATAGAATCTACCTTATGATTTACTGAGAGGATTAAATGTAAAAATGTACATAGTAAATATTCAGTAAATGGCTGCTATTGGAGGAGATCATTGACATTATCTCCATTTCTTGTGTGAAGAACTTCTAGCATCTGTGTTAGAGAAATCTGAAATGGAATGCAGGTTTTGTCTCAGCACAGAATGCCATAAAGTTTACTTTCCTAACTTCAGATTTTACTGGAGGATGACGTCTTATAGCACAAAACATCCTGCCAGACTATTGCAAGGTGCTCAGGCATAGAGTAGGTTGTACACAGAATATCTGGCAGAGACTAGAGCTCATAATTTTGTCATCTTGACATAGAAGTTCATAAATTATTTCCCAAAGGAAAGAAATATTTAGATTAGTGGATATAAGGCTGAGAACTAGAGATAATGGGAACAGGTGAAAGATAGATAGATAGATGATCAAACTTATACTTTTACTTTACCAGAGAAAAGGTTTTGATGAAAACCTCCTTACTGTAATACTTGCCATAATTTGCCTGTATCATATAGCTCAAATAAGGGTTTTATCTTTGAACCTCCAAAAAGACTTCATTTTAAAATCAGCTGTCAGTCAATCAATCAGTCCCCTGAGCACAGATCCCAAAAGTGGTGCCTGGGCAACTGCCCCCCTCTCTTTTGCTCTCGTGAGACTGAACATATCTTCTGTGAGGGACTCAGTTTGGCTTATCTTCATCCCCAGTGCCTGTAGTGAAGTGTTCCAATTTTAATAATCACTTACAAAATACTGTTTAACTGTTTATAGAGAGTATCTTGCCATAAAGGTCTCCAGAACAGGAAATCAAAATCAAGTCAACAAACATGTATTGAGCCAAAATTATATATGTAACCCTGGGATGAAAACCAGTAATGCAAAGCACAGGCCAATACCTGGTTCCAGTCCACACGTGACTGAGAAATAGAAGGGCCGGGGGAATTTGAGGCCAGAGCCAAAGGGAGAAAAGCATGTGACTTAGGATCAATGGATGTATTTGGTGACAAACTTGGCGTCAATAATAATGAATTTCAAATGCTGACCTTTTTCCTCCATAGAGAATTAGTGGAAGAACTTCATCCATTAATGAAAGAAGCTCTGGAACGAAGACCAGAGGTAAGATTTTTAATTTAAATACTTCACGCCTCAGTTTATTTGAACAATGGTATAATATGGACTTAGATGATACTTAATCATTCCCCATCTCCCCAAAAATACAAATATTAACAGTAAATCTTAATATTTTAACTTTCGTTATTTTTATTATTGCTCAGTATTTGAGTATTTAGTATAATATGGTTCCTATTTTAAAAGATTTTTCTTCTAAACTCATGAAAGCAAAACAACCTACATGCATACACGGTCCTAGGTATGTAAAAATATTACATTCTTTGCGGGAGGTTTGAGTTGATTGAATTCGGGGTTTTAGCTGGTTTACTTATCTTTTACAAGGAGTTGGACGGTCAAGAATATTATTTGTTCCTCTGGTATAAGAAGGATTTTTGTCAACTTTATCTTCCCTGAAATGTACTCTGAAAAGGACAAACTTATAATGTAGCAGGGGAGAGAAAAAGAGACTAAGACAGAAAAAGAAGCTTCCCATAAAGTAGATAAGGTATAAGAAGTAGCAGAATTTTAGCCCTGTGACTTGCATGACAAGAACTGGTGGGACCCTTGGTGTCCACTCTGTGCTGCTTCGGTGACTCCATCTTTCAGTAGCTGCTGGGAGCCACTAGGAAGTGAAGCCGGTCATTTCTGAACGTTGCCACCTTGGAAATATTTATTGACCCACTTAGGATCTGTTTCTTTTATAACCCATAATAGCAAGCATTTTCTCTAAGGATTTGAAAGAAAGAAAAACACCCTCATCTTTTATGTTTAGGAAATTGAAAATAGCTAGATGAAGCTTTCCTTTAATATAGGTTCCCAAAGCAAAGTTAATATTGTTCTGCGCATGTGCCTAAACAGTATTCCCTCTTTTTACACAGAACAAAAAACGCCGAGAACGGCGGGACTTATTGAGGCTACAACTACTTCGAATATTTGAGCTTCTGGCTGATGCGGGTGTCATAAGTGACAGGTAGGATGAAAGTTCGAATGAGTTCATCTCTTCTCACTAAACTGGCCTTTTTGTCTCTCTATCTTCGTGTCTGGCTTGTCTTTCTTTATTTCTTTTTTTTCTTTCTTTCTCTCTCTCTTTATTTCTCTCCTTCCTTCCTTCCTTCCTTTTTAAAATATGTTACCTTTGGGACGCCTGGGTGGCTCCATGGGTTAAAGCCTCTGCCTTCGGCTCAGGTCGTGATCCCAGGGTCCTGGGATCCAGCCCTGCATCCGCTTTCTGCTCAGCAGGGAGTCTGCTTCCCTTCCTCTCCATCTGCCTGCCTCTCTGCCTACTTGTGATCTATCTGTCAAATAAACAAAATCTTTTTTTAAAAATGTTACCTTTAACTTTTATTCAGAGAAGTCCAAAACCTGTTGTTGTTGTTTTTCGCATTTATTTACACTGCCTGTGGGTCAAGAGCCAATTTAGCATGCGACTCCTGGCAGTGAATCTTATTTTCCACGAAGCATGTACTACTCTGACATAAAGACTTATCATCTGAAAGCTTAATCTTTTTTTTTTTTTTTTTTCAGCACGAATGGAGCCTTAGAAAGGGATACTTTAGCCCTTGGGGCTCTGTTCTTAGAATACGTGGACCTGACCCGCATGCTCCTAGAAGCTGAAAATGACAAAGAAGTAGAAATTCTTAAAGATATCCGGGCACATTTTAGTGCCATGGTCGCCAACTTGATTCAGTGCGTTCCAGGTACAATGATGCCTCACTGCGAAGTCCCATCCTTGCTTGAAAAACCCTTTGTGTTCCTCACTGCTGTGCTTTCCTCTTCCATCCTACTGGTCCGTGTGCAGGTCTGGGAGAGGGTCCTTCATTTATTTCGGGCTACTTGGGAATACACATGAGAACAGATTGCAGTCATTCAGCACAGAGTTGGAAAGGGAACAAGAGGAGTTAAATTTGGCTTTGTGCTTATCCCATTATTTCTATTCTTTGGGTTCCCATCTGAAAATGAAATCTTTGTGATTTCCAGAGGAAGGAAGTAATTCAGGGGGAATTTCACATAGACTTCATTTCTTCCTTTTCATTGTGCTCCCCTGTGAACATGAGATCCAACTCCACAGTACTCCTCCTCTTGACTCTCCAAGCAACACATGCTATAGAATTCTCTACAGCTTAGTAAATTATATTATTGAGCAGTTTTGTCTTTTTTTTCCCACAGAGCAAATGGGTATGAAACCTTTTCATCTAACAAAAGCACAGAGAATAAAAATAGCTGGCCAGTGTGGTGTCAAAATTAATTACTATAATTAAAATTGTTGAGATAATTACAAAAGGCCACAGTTCAACTGTTCTACTTTTTCATTATTTTGATGCGGCAAAACCTTCTTCTTACCAGCCCTCCTCCTCTTGGATGACCCAAAGTTCAGATTTGAGAGGACTTCTTCAGTGAGAGTGTGCTTGTTTCAAATGGAGGGCCGTACCTTATATTTCCCAGTTATTTCTACAGATGGGTGGCAGCAGTGGAGAGAACGTTTGCTATGTGAGCAGCAGCCAAGTGGGAGTGTTACGGTTTTCCTAGATGTTGATTAGAAAGCAGTGTCTCGGGGCACTGGGTGGCTCAGTGGGTTAAAGCCTCTGCCTTTGGCTCAGGTCATGGTCCCAGGGTCCTGGGATCGAGCCCCGCGGCAGGCTCTCTGCTCAGCAGGGAGCCTTCTTCCCTTCCTCTCTCTCTGCCTGCCTCTCTGCCTACTTGTGATCTCTGTCTGTCAAATGAATAAATAAAATCTTAAAAAAAAAAAAAGAAGAAGAAAGAAAGCAGTGTCCATGAGGCCACTTTTTGTCTCTGATTCCCACTCTGGACAAAGTGCGCCAACTGCAGCATGAGAGGAGGACACTACACTTAGAGAGAAGATTAGGCTTGCCTTCTTAAATGCTCATTTCATTACCTAAAGACAGTTTGATTTAGGGAATAAAATTACTCCTATCCTCAAAATGTGAGAATCATGTAGAATAATGACGTAAACTGTATTCACTATACTTTTCAGTCTAGGAGACTCTAAACTCTGTTTTTCTCTCTAGTTCACCATCGAAGATTTCTGTTTCCCCAGCAAAGCTTGAGGCATCATCTTTTCATCTTATTTAGCCAGTGGGCAGGACCGTTCAGCATTATGTTCACCCCTCTGGATCGCTACAGTGATAGAAATCATCAGATTACAAGATACCAGTATTGTGCGTTAAAGGTAGGGCACCTTTGTCTCAGGCAATGACTTTTGTCGGACCAGTAGTCTCTGTCCTTAAACTGGCAACCATGCCCTAAATAAGGTTAAAATAACAATATGATATGATAAAATATATGTGCACAGGCAACAAACACACACACCTATAAATACAAAAAAAAAGCTGACTTTTTAAAATTCCAAAATATACACACACCAACCTAAGTGGATGGCTGTATGTGTGTGTGTGTGTGTGTGTGTGTGTGTGTGTGTGT
>ML112234.1:0-21449 GCA_003697995.1 Taxidea taxus jeffersonii | reverse complement strand
AAAAAAAAAAAAAAGGACTAGAGAGGTAGATTTTCAGCTAATCTTTTCTATTAGCTGAGGCATTTGAACTGATGCAGTTTTAAGTGAGAGAATAATGTGATAAAAAATATTTTAGGCTCTTAATCTGATAATGGCGGAATAGAGAAGATAACAAATAACAAGAGAAGGATAACAAATATTAATGCATTACACCTTACCTTGTGTACCCACATTTGCTAGCCCTTTTTGGAGAGCACCCTTCCCATCAGTATCCAAATGGAATAACCCAAGCCCTGGTCCCATGTGACTGCAGACCACCAGTGGCCGCCCCACAGCTTCCGAGTATCTCCACGGAGCACCACGCTCCCGGTCATTGTGGTCATCATGCCTTCTGCGCTGGACAGCCAGTTTGGATTCCTGTTGATCACTCTCTCTGGTCCATTAATATCATTTGTAGCCTACTGCCCTCCACACGTAGACACAGCTGCCCCTTTCTTCCTGCCAGTCACTGCTGGCACAGGATGGGGATCCAATACTTTGAAAGTATTACTGGAGATCCATTACTTTGAAAGCCACTGTTTGAAACCCTGGTGCTCTCTGACCACAGCCATCCACTCTTCTTGCTGGCTTTGGTTACCACTACATGTAACCTCTCCTTTCCTGTTATCAGCAACCTCCATTCTGTGCGTCCTTCTCTGTTCCATTCCATGTTTAGGACACATTTTAAGATTATGAAGTTAAAAGATTGGCAGCCTAGGCTGCTAATTTGCTTCAGGCTAACAACCAGAATGTGAGCAAAGAACACAATCATTGGAAGTAGGGAAGCAGCGGAAAAGAGGAAACATAAGCCTGGATCACAAAGGGACTTCCAGCTCTGGGTGAGAGGATCTAAGGAGGAATGAAGGGTAGATTCCCAAAGGATAAGAAACAAGGTTATTTGGGAGTGAGGGCACCTGAGGAAGAAGAGGCTGAGATCCTATAATATTGAGTCTCCTAAGATGCTGGCAAAGCCGGAGAGTAAGGAAATGCTGAGAGGCCGGTGTCAGGTGCCAAGGTGACCCAGAAATGTAAGAGCAGCCCATCGCTGAACCAGGGTGACAGGGGAGGGACTAGGTGAGTAGGAGTCTAGTATGCACAGGGGAGGGAGTGCTGAGTGAAGGGGTTGGACATGGCAGTGAGAAATTAAGGGACAGAAGACTGCTACTCATGGCCTTTGAGCCACCAGAGAACGGCAGAGCACCATCTGGGAGATTTGGAGAAAATAGCAAAATCTGGGAAAGAAAGAGAATCATTTGGAAATCCTGAATTTTGCCTCCCTACTTTTGCCACTTCCTAACCATGTGATCTAGGCAAATTATTTAAGCCTTCAGAGTTTTTTCCCTGATAAAATTGGAATAATACTGGGGCACCTGGGTGCCTCAGTCCTTAAGTGTCTGCCTTCAGGTCAGGTCAGGATCCCAGGGTCCTGATGAATTGGGCTCTGGCTCAGCAGGGAGTCGGCTTCTCCCTCTCCCTCTCCCTCTGCCCTTCCCCTTGTTCCTACTCTCTCTTGCTCACTCTCTCTCTCCCTCTCAAATAAAGAAATAAAATCTTTTTAAATAATTGGAATAATATTGCCTATTTCATAAGATTGTGGAGAGGGCTACATGTCATAGATGTGCATTTGGTTAATCCAGGGGAAAATGTGTCAGCAGGGAAAATGTTATCAGTTAAATTGAAGCAGAAGGAATGTTTGCTGATGTCGGTGAAGTTTTAATTGGGGTGATTATGTGTACTAGGCCTTTGAAATACTAAGTTTTTTAAATGTCACGCAGCATTCAGGTACAGTCTGTGACACTATTTTGCTATGACTGTGTGGGAGATTCTTACTTCTGGATCACTCTGCTCACCGAATCCAGTGATGCCTGGATCTACAGAAGACCCTGGTGCCAGGCATGCCAGAAGGGAATTCTGTTAGACATGGTTGGAATGTCCATGCTATTTATGGTGCATCGTGTTTATTATTATGTACATTCTTACAAAGCTCAAAGCAATGGGGACTGTTTTTATGAGGGGAAAGAGCAAATAAACATTCTTGAGGGTTCAAGGCTTAGAAATCAAGAAAATGACTGTACTTATATGGCAAGCCTGTGAAGAGACCTTTGCCATAAACTTTAAAAGAAGCTGGAGGCTGTTCTCCTCAAGGGAGAGATAATGGAGGGCTTGACCTACACACTCGGTCCTGTTAACCTGTGAGAAAATGAGTCCCTTCAGATCTCCTTGAGAGGGTCAGAGGACAAAATGGAGAAATTCAACAGCAGTAAATGTGGTTTTCCAGCCTGTAGTATCCTTTACACTGTGGGGACATAGTCCATTCCCATTTGGACGGAGATGACTCTTGAGGCAATACACAGTCTAGTCAGAGAGGTATGAGACTTTTTAGTTCAGATGCTTCATGGTTACATCCATGGTACATTGTTACTGCAGAAAAACTTGGTTTTATTTTTTTTTTTAATTTTATTTGAGAGAGAAAGAGGGCACAAGTGGGGGGAGGGGCAGAGGGAGAGGGAGAAGCAGACTCCCTGCTGAGCAGGGATCCTGATGTAGGGGCTCGATCCCAGAACCCCAGGATCATGACCTGCGCCGAAAGCAGATATTTAACTGACTGGGCCACCCAGGTGCTCCTTGGTTTTCTTTATAACTGGCAAAATAAGACCAACGTTCATGTCAGTTCTTTGTCCCCATCCCCCAGTTCAGTTCCCTGAATAAGGAGTTTCAAGGATATGTCCCCCAAGGCCCCTTCCCAGCATTTCAGGTAATGGCTAAATGTCATAGACACTCTAACCTCAGACTTCTGTTAGTGTGTTTAACATGACACTGTTGTATGGAATGAAATGGCAAACCCCTTTATCCAAACTACTACATTTCTGATTTTTTGTGTATTGCTCCACCCACTTCTAATGGCAGAGTGTGAGGAATCTTTCTCTTTAGGCTCCATGGAGGCTCCACAGGCCCTCCTGACATCACAATAAGATCCCTGGGGAGGATTTCCTTCCTGCTCTCACAGAGCCTGCCCTTCCCAGTTGTCTGGGTGCTCCTGAGGTTTTCCACATAGAAGGGAGCTTACTTGTGTCTTTGGCCGTAGGTATCATTTTTCTCCGACTGTCCTCCCAGATGTTTCCTGCTCTGTCCCTTGACCACAGGAAGGACCTCTCCCTCAACAGTCTACAGGCTCCCATCCTCTGTTGCTTTCCGCAGCACTATCTATGCATGGAGGGGTTGCTGTTCCGTGTCTGCCCTCCCCTTTCAATAATTTGTCATGAGGTTGTGAGAATCAAGTAATGCACATAAATCACTTCACATAGTGCCTAGAACACAGTAAGCTCTCAGCAAATGTTAGTTATTATTTTTAGGCATCTTTACATTTGAATAACAGATGATGCCTTGATGTACAATGCGTTTTCATGCACAGTATGTTAAGAAAGCTGGGCACATATTTATTCCTATTTTCGGAGAAGGAGATTTGAACTTCAGAAGAGGGAAGTCGGTTGCCCAAATGTACAGAATTTTCCTGCCACCAAATGGTAGTGACAGATGTCATTGGTTTGATTCAAAATGGGAGATAAACACTTTTTATGCAATGTTTCCTTATAATTTGTGGCAATTTATGACATAGTGCCTACAGAATTCCACAATCTTCTGTGGCACCTGAAAAATTTTTGTCATTTGTCATTTACCATTTGCTTTTCAGTCTAGGTCTGTACAGTGGAAGGTGGCTGGTTGTTCTGAGTGGCTTACTGAGAACTATAGTCTCATTGCGTATATTGCTTCAATAAACCACTTTTTAATGTATTTTATTTTAATTGAGATACAGCTTAGAGCACTGTATGTAGATGGAAGTTCACTCTTTGATACCTGCAGAAAAGACATTCCAGCCACTTCTGGTGAACTATTCCAAACGCTAACCATCCACCTGTCAGCAGATCCCTCCTTTTGGAAACCATTGTCTCCTGGGCTTCACTATAAACCCTTTTCTCCCTCTGCTGCCCCTGGTGATACTAAGGGCAGCTGGTTCCTTACCTCTTCCTAATAACCTTTTGTTTATCCTGCCACAGTCCAGAAGGGGCTGTTTCTCCTAATGAATCTTTTTCTTCTGGTCATGGTACTGGATTTACTGGACTTGGTTTGTGAATTTGAAGTCACTCCCTTCTGATTCATGCACCTTACACTATAAAATTATTCAGATGTACTAAGCTGCTCCCATGTGACTCTGAAGCTCATCTTTATGAAAGTGCTTTCCACTGGGAGTCATCTACAGAAGCTTGTTCTCTAAAATATTCAGGACCATAGATAGCTATAAGTATAATAAATAGAAATAACAAACTTAAGATGGGAAGATGACTTCAAGTGTTGTTGTTTTTTTTTTAATAAACTAGCATTTTTGTTTGTTTGCTTGCTTTATAAAGCAGTATTTTTAAACCTTGGGCTACAGAATGACTCAAGGGTGTGTCTAATGTTTTCCCCCAAATGGGTGGGCTTCAGGCCTTTTATCCCAGCTCCAACTCAGATTTTGTGTTGTACTTAAAATTTGCAGGGAAAAAATAGAGCTGTTGATTAAAACACAAAGTTTGTAAATTCCTACCATAGACAGTCCTTAATTGGAAGCTCAAGGTAAAGGCCTCTATGTTTTCCTCCAGCAACTGTGATCCCATCCCCGTAAGAGCTCTAGACTTAGTCCTTAGTGGACTCAGGTTAGATCTTCCTTCTCAGTATCTTCCTAGAACATCATTTGCTTTTGGAACAGGAAATATGTTTTCCCTGACTTTATATGTATCTGCTCATTAACAAGTTTTTGCCTGGCTTATAAGTGTCAAATTTGGACCAATTAGTATGCTTTATTCTTTAGAGAATAAGAAAGATGTTTGCTTTTCAAGTTTTGAAATCATGTTAATTCAAAAACATAGGACTGTACCAGACTTGTTTCGATTGAGGGTTAGAAGTCCTGGGCTGGCATCCTGGACTTTGAGGAAGTTCCTATACGGTCTGGGTCCAAGTGTTTTCTTCCCTTCATTGAGGATACTATCTGCCCTCTTTGTGGGGACCCTAGTGACTCAGCCATTTTGTTCTCTGACATTGAATGACTCCGGGCTGCTGAGTGCTGGAAACTCTACCTCCTCAGTGTCTTTGATCTGTCTCCCTTTCTCACTACTTCTCCGCCTTGGGTCAGCCACCCACCCGGTCCCCACCTATTGCCTGACACTGTAGTAACCTCCTAGCTGGTCTCTGCCCCTACTCTGGTTACTTCTCCAAGGCATTCTCCATATTCCTGCCTAACTTTTTTCATGTTTTATCATGTTATTCCTCTATATCTTTCAAGATACAGCTCATTTTTTCCAATAATAGCTACCAGTTACTAAGTGCTTGCTACACACTCAGTGTGGTGTTACACACTGTATGTGGGTCATCTTCATGAACCACACAACAAGTTTGTGAAATACAAGTACAGTTATTGTCCCCATTTCCCAAATGAGGCTCTGAGGCTGAGAGAGATTAACTAACTAGCACAAGGTCCCACAGCTAGTAAGCAACAAGTGGCAAGACACTGAGCTGGATATTCTGATTCCAGAACACACACCGTTAACACCTTCCCTGCTGTATTGCTTCCCTGGGTGGCCTGTAGACCCTTCCCTGAGCTGCTCCTGCTACCTCTCCAGCATCATCCCCCCCCCCCCCCCTGCAAGCACCCCACCCAATAGACACGGCCCTACTGAACTCTGTATCTGAGGGATTGTGTGTCTGAATCTGAGGAGATCTCAAAAATATTTGTTTCTTACGTAAATGAATAAAAGAATCTATAAAACATGATGTTAGCTGATGGTTCATACCAGTGTCAAGTTTTAATATTATTACAGTATTCTAGGTTATACCACCAATACTCTGGTATTCTTCAGCTGACTCTGATTTTCTCAACCTTGACACTGTAGACATTTTGGTCTAGATAATTCTTTGTTGTAGGGAGTTGTCCCGTGCATTTTAGGATGTTTAGCCACATCTGTAGGTTGCACCTACTAGAGAGATGCCGATAGCCCTCTCTGAGTTGTGATGATCATTAATGTCTCCAGACATTACCAAATACCCCTTGGTGGGGCAAGACCAATTATGGACCATTGATCTAAGCCTTATTTGCTCATTCTCACTGAATGAGCAAATTCAAATGAGCAAATTCCTGGGTGAGTCCCTTAGATTCTGTGGTACTCAGTTTTCTTATCCTTAAAAGTAATAGGTTTAGGGTGGCTGGGTTATGGACATTGGGGAGGGTTTGTGCTATGGTGAATGCTGTGAATTGTGTAAGACCGATGACTCACAGACCTGTACCCCTGAAGCAAATAATACATTATATGTTAATTTTAAAAAGTTAAGGGTTTGATACTAATTTATTCTGTAGTCAACATTGTATTAAAAAGTATTCAGATACAGGTGAATGCCAGGTAATATTTTGATTCCATCCTAAAACAGAAAAAGGACATTAGTGAAAAACTGGTGAAATCTGAATAAAATCTGTGGTTTAGTTAATAGCTTTGCACCCAGGTTAATTCCTTAGCTCTGATAAAGGTATGCCGGTTCTATCAGGTGTGACAAAGGGAGCTGAATGAAGAACAGGTGACAGGGTGACCCATTTTTAGACATGGATAAAAGCAGAGAACTATACTTGTTATGTCACAAATCTGGAAGAAACATTAATAAACTAAAGGCTTTATTGTCTTTTACTCCTTTCACAGGCTCTCTATTCATATGGACGATGAGCTGCGACATATTGCACAGAATTCTCTTCAGGGTTTACTTGTGGACTTCTCAGACTGGAGAGAAGATGTACTATTTGGCTTTACCAACTTCCTTCTCCGGGAAGTCAATGACATGCATCACACACTCCTTGATTCATCCCTGAAGTTACTGCTCCAGCTGCTCACCCAGTGGAAACTGGTCATACAAACTCAAGGAAAAGTCTATGAACAAGCCAAGATCAGAAATTCAGAGGTGGTTTTCACAGTCTTCCCACTGATTTATATTATGTAATACGGTATATGTGTGAATAAGCTGAAGCTTGGAGAACCTTTGGAGTTCTCATTTCCTGCCAGTGAGGAACTTTCTCCCTAGGGATGCCCCTTAATTTTTCCATCTTGCATAAATTGTGACCAAGAAACTGAGGATGGATAGGCCTTTGGGTTAGATTTGTTATCATTCACAAAACAATTCAGGGGGTAGAAATTGCTTTCTTCAGAGAATTATGATTATAAATTTCTAAGAACAAATGACTATAAGCATGGATATAGAGCTGGGTATTGATATGCATATCAAGCTGGATAGGGATATGCATATAGAAAAGTTAGTTGCCCTCCAGTTGTTTGTGGGTTTTTTTGTTGTTTGGGTTTTTTTTTTTTTTTGTCCTAGCATACATCACATTAGTTGTATTGTTCAATATCCACGGAGGAAAAAAAATGCAGTCTTAGGATTTCTTTATTCCTTCCCACCTCAGTCCTAAATGCTAAAAATTAATGTTAGCATTGTGAAGAGCAGGTTATGGAGAATTGTTGTCAGAGGAGAACAAGGGCAATGGTGAACTTGACATTGGCAATGAGTAGATGAAAAGGGGGTTTAGGATAGGGGTGCCTGGGTGGCTTAGTGGGTTAAGCCTCTGCCTTCAGCTTAGGTCATGATCTCAGAGTCCTGGGATCGAGCCCCACATCAGGCTCCCTGCTTAGCAGGGAGCCTGCTTCCCCCTCTCTCTCTCTCTGCCTGCCTGTGATCTCTCTCTCTGTCAAAGAAAAAAAAAAAAAAAGAAAAAAGAAAAGGGGCCTGGCAAGAGAAGAACACAGCTGGGAGGCTGAGGAACGTGAAGGCTCAGGGGAGTACAAAAGCACTGAGGAAACAGCCAGGATCCCCAATCCTAGGTCATTCCTCTTTCCCTGTGTTGTATACATGCCAAAGGATGATAGTAGACAAACGAGGGTTACATGTGTTTGTCAAAGGAAAACTGAAATGGTTGTGGAATCTGCCCTGTTGTCTAGCTTCCTTTTGCTTTAGACCCATTTAGTTGTGACTTGAGAACTTTCAGAACCCATTGCATAAACATGCACACACCTAGATTAGAATCGAACACAAGAAACAAGCATATGTGACTAGAAAGTAAATGTTTGAAAATCCATTTGAATGGTCTCTACAAGTCTGTAGGGAATCTGAGTCAAAAAAATGAGGCCACTTTGACTCAATTTATGGTGTCATCTCAAATGGTATATGGATGGAAGCAGTTTTGTTCTTATTAATATTAATAGCTCTAGAAAGTTCTCTCTTATTAAAGGTAACAGATGGTTGATGGTATTCCAAAGTAACAATGGATCGAAAGAAAAAGGGGATCTATGATCTGTCATGAATAATAATGAACTTACAGTCATGTCTGGATAGAAGCCATTGCAATTTATTTTAATTTTATGAGGTCCTGTGTGCCAAAAGATGCACATATGAGTAGTTTCTTCTTCTTCAATTGTTGTTTTTCTGAACATAGAATGTGTTCTTATTGCCTGACAGCTAATTGCGAATGGCTCCAGCCACAGAATTCAGTCAGAGCGGGGCCCCCACTGCAGCGTGCTTCACGCTGTGGAAGGATTTGCTTTGGTTTTACTCTGCAGTTTCCAGGTGGCCACACGCAAACTGTCCGTCTTAATACTCAAGGAAATTCGAGCTTTATTTGTCGCCCTGGGTCAGCCTGAGGTATGGATTCTCCTTTTGAACTTTCTAATTCATTTCTTTCTTTACAAGTTTAGATTAAAACCTGTGAATAACGTGTTACTGTTTTATGGGCCTCCTTGTCAGACATGATGTCAAAAAATAATTTTTGATTGACCGTGGGTTTTTGATTATGAAAGAGCACTCTTGAGCTCCAAGAGATATGCCATCTATTCTGAGAGCAATAGAAAAGACCATTTCTGATTCTCTAAGAGGTGGTCCTTGGTTAAACAGTGAAGAATTTTAATATTAAGTTGTAGATCATTTTCCCTCATAATGTTCAGCATGCATCAAATTAAAAAGACATTATTATGTTTATATTAGAGAAAGAACTTGAGAAAATAATGAGTTCCATTTTAAATGATCAAAGTATCAAACAAACTGGGTAACTGTTTAATTTCAGTAATCTTGAAACTATGAGAAAATATGTCCCCTTGAGATTGGAGAAGCAAGCCAATGGTAAAGCATGATCGGCCAGCTAATGTCCACGCTTGGTCAAGGGCTGTGCGCCCTTGTTCAGATGTTAGGGCTTATCACCTGCGAGCACAGGTGGCCAAACCATGAATTGCATAAGTTGACGAAAGAAGGACCAGCGTGTTATGTCACATACTTCTTCAGAAAAAATGCTACTTTCCATTTTCCTGTTTTAAATCCCTGAACTTGGTTTTCTGATCCACAAAATGCTTAGTGTCTTTACCCAGTATTTTCAAATTCATCACAATCCTTTCTGTTCACTCTTCTTCAGATGGCTTGGTGATCTATTTTAGGACATCTGTGGTATCTGGTAAATGGATGTCCAAGACTTGCTGTACTTTGGTAAACCTCCATTAAGTCTCTAACTCTGGTAGGAATGATCATCATTACCATGGACATGTCCACCACTGTGCCATGCACTAGACATGGTATCTCACTTAACCTTCCCAATAACCTAAAGATTAGTATTATTTTCCCCAGTGTACAGATACTGAGGCTGAAGTTTAGGGAGATTAAACACCTTCACAAAAAATCAGCAGGGATGACATGACCCAGCCAGAATTGAAAGTCAGAAACATATGCCTGTAGAGCCCCATGTTCTTCTTAAAGTATACTTGACCATAATTGTTACATTAGTTAAAAAGTATAAATGTATAAAATGTATAAAAGTATAAAATGTATAAAAGTATAAAACCCATGATCTTAATTTCTATGCAAAGACTGTGTTAAGAACATTTCTCATATGTTGGTCTCTTCTACCAGCCACAACTTTGTTTTCATATAATTTTTTTATTGGGGTGTAACTGACCTACAAGATTATATTAGTTTCAGGTGTACAACATAATGAACCTATATTTGTTTACACTGTGAAATTATCCCCACAATAAGTCTAGTAACATCTGTCACCATACAGAGTTGTTTATTTTTTTAAATTAACCTATAATGTATTATTTGCTTCAGGGGTACAGGGCTATGAATCAGTTTACACAATTCATAGCACTCACCTTAGCACACACTCTCCCCAATGTCCATAACCCAGCCTCCAGCAACCCTTGGTTTATTTCCGAGATTAAGAGTCTCTTACGGTTTATCTCCCTCCCTGGTCTCATCTTGTTTCATTTTTCCCTCCCTTTCCCCCTTGACCCCCTACCCTGCCTCTCAAATTCCTCATATCAGAGAGATCATATGATAATTGCCTCTCTCCGATTGACTTATTTCATTCAGCATAATACCCTCCAGTTCCATCCATGTTGTTGCAAATGGCAAGATTTCGGTATTTTGACGGCCGCATAGTATTCCATTGTCTATATGGACCACATCTTCTTTATCCATTTATCTGTTGATGGACATCTAGGTTCTTTCCATAGTTTGGCTATTGTGGGCATTGCTCCCATAAACATTGGGTGCATGTACCCCTTTTGATCACTACATTAGTATCTTTATGGTAAATACCCAGTAGTGCAATTGCTGGGTCATAGGGTAGCTCTATTTTCAACTTTTTGAGGAATCGCCATACTGTTTTCCAGAGTAGCTGCACCAGCTTGCATTCCCACCAACAGTGTAGGAGGGTTCCCATTTCTCCGCATCCCTGCCAACCCTGTCGTTTCCTGACTGGTTAATTTTAGCCATTCTGACTGGTGTGAGGTAGTATTTCACTTGTCACCATACAGAGTTACAGAATTGTTTTCCTGTGATGAGAACTTTTAAGATCTCTCTTAGCACCTTTCACATATGCAATATGGTATTATCACCTCTAGTCACCATGTTGTACATTATATCCCCATGACTTATTTATTTTATAGCTGGAAGTTTGTACCTTTTGATTCCCTTCACATATTTCACCCACCCCACAATCTGTTCTCTATATCTATGAGCTTGTGTGTGTGTTTTTCCCCCAGCCGCAATTTTTTGGAAAACATTTTCATTCGTACACGAATAATGGTTTTCAAGGCTTTCCTGTAAGGTTTCTGAAGTAAATAATTTTATAATTCTGAGCTTCTTTATAATAAAAGATGGCAGACATATACACATCCATATGTGGATACACACACCCATATACACTATTTGTGAAGAAGAATTTTCCATAAGATACTCTCTCCCATACTCTGTAGTCTGCTTCTTTTACCAAATAGCCATGCACAACGAAGATACCACAGAGTATGTGGTCAGTGTGGTCAGTCTCCAGTGCACTTTCTTTGAAACTAAAATTCAGTCACAGTCAATAATTTATCACTTACTTTAGCAGATGAGTGACTTAAGCACATAGCATTTTTGTGGTCCCACAAGGCATATTCTTGTGGGGTTTCCATCCCTTAAATTTCATGACAACATGAACACTCTGCTGGATGATGTATGGCACAAGTGTTTGGATCCTTGTCTACATGTGCAGCATTTTGACGTTCAAGTCCATGTCTTTTCAGTAAAAGGTGAAGTTGGAGCTCTAACCATCTTCCACTGAAACTTGAAAGACTAAACTGAGAATCACAGGGAGTTTTATCTACTACCTTTCATCATGTTGGCACTCACTTTTCTGTGAAAAAACCCTTATCACTATCTTGCAAGCTGTTCTGCTTCATGTACCAAACAAAGGTAGTGGGGTGGGTGGAAAGGATTCTTTTTCCCATGGAGAGTAATTGCCCACCCTTTGTACAGGACGATGACAGGCCTATGATTGATGTCATGGATCAGCTAAGTTCATCCATTCTCGAAAGTTTCATTCACGTAGCTGTTTCAGATTCGGTAAGTACACATTTGATCCTGATCCCTAATTGTTCTCAAGTGTAAACTCCAGACCTGTCTGAAAAGGGGAGACAAAGAAAAATGATGTGGAAGAACTCTGGGGTTTCATGTTAGATAATAAACTGACACAACAGTACTTGTGAAAACAAGACAACGTTTTCAGATACTGGCTTAGGAAACTTTCAGATAAAGTTCAAACAAAATTTGAACCTTAGGAATATAGATATTTTGCAAACTACAGTTTCAGAAAGAATTGCTCAAGATTCCTTAAGAAAACTAATTATTTATCATGCTTACCACCACCATGTAACTTATATGTGGTGCTTTACAGTTTATGGTGTCCTTTCATATTTATTACTTTTTCGACCCTCCTAGGTATTGAAACTCAAAAATATTAAGGGGCAGGGCCGTGGTCACACAGGGAAGTGTTAGGACCTGGATTTGGCCTTAGTTAGACTCCTAATCTAGGATACCTTTATCTGCCATTCAAATACATTCTTCCCTTTTTAAAGAACATATTGGCAGCTTTCAATTTTCAGAACAAATAGAAGGGAAATTGATACTGATATTAATTATCTGATTTTTTAAAAAATCAGTCTAGTGTAGAAGAGGGACCTGGGTTAATTTCAGCTCAGTTGCTAAAAAGAGACACTGCAGATCAGGGACCGTTCACAGCATCCACATTGCTGATGCCTCTTGTCTCTTCTTGTCAAATAACTATAAATGAATAGAGACATATCTGACACATAAAAAATGAATACAAAGCCTTTCCATGGTCTCTCTCTCTCACTGAGACTGAGCACAGATCACTACCTTTAGTGGTCCTGCTATTTCTTACGGTCGTAGTGATTAATGCTCATTACTCAAACTATTAAGCCAGGCAGGACAGATTTTCACAGTGATGTTCCATAGCCCTACTGCTTTAAGAAACTCAATTTGGTTTAACATGGAATGGAAGAGTCAAGTTGAATTATCTTATATCCATCTCTTATTGGCCCGCAGATGATAGTCATGTGATTTTGTTCTGTTTATCAGAATCAATTTCGTGGGCCTGGGGTTCCTAGATCAGCAATACTGCACTTAAGAAACACAGAAAAGGAGAAGAGGAATGTGCCTGCTCTGTGCCAGGTGTTTCTACATTCCTTATCTCATGTGATTCACCTAAAGATTAGGTGAGATTAGCATTAATAATTCCCAAGTCATAAATTAATATCTCCCAGACAGAGACTCTGGGATGGTCGGTACTCTTCCCAGGTCACAAGCTTTGGGTGGAGCCTGTGTTGGAAGTCTCTGGCCCTGAAGCTCAGGCTGTACCCCGTTACAGCCAATGAACTGTTGAGATCACTAGTGACACACCCATAACCATGGGAACTTTTCGTAAAAGTTATCTCATGAGAGATAATATGGGTCATTTTAATTGCCGGACAGTCATAAAGGGAATTGTCTCTCCTGGAACCACAGCTGGATTATTTGAAACTTGGTCTTCCCAAAACTTTGCTTTTCTAGACTTCAAAGAGAATGACACATACCAGCTTGTGTGAGATATAGATCAAAAAGGTTTTAGAATGTAGTGTTGTTATGGCTTGATATTACAGGACAAGATTAAGAGGTCTCTTACCTCAAAAATCATCTGTGATATACCCTTCATGAAAGGGATTATGTTTTGCCATCTTCTTAAGTCAAAGGGAAGGTAGTTTAGTCCAAGAAACAGGAAACAAGATTATGGCTTTTAATAGCCAGGATACTAATTACAGGGATAAAAACACATTGATAAATCTCAGAAGTTAATAGCTTTTGAGAATTTTAAATGTCAATCCCAGAGTTGAGTTTAATTTTACTCAAGCCACTTATTTTTCAACAAATACTTAATGAGCATCTTCGGTGTCCCAGTGCACAGTGCCGTGTGGCATTAAAACTGAGACAGGACCCATGTCTCTAAACTCTGCCCTTCAGCTGCTTGTATTCCAGCCTAAGACACAGCGGTGGCTAGTACAGACCGACATCTGATGTGGTAGGCGTAGGAGGGGTTTTTAGAGTCAACGTTCAGCCCTTTGCAGAGGTGGTCAGGAAAGCAGTGTGGACAAAGGGGCTCATAGGTGGAGCCCTGAGGGGGACCTGTCATTACCGTGGAGCTTCCATTCATGGCCTACTTTTGCACCTGCAGGCAACATTACAGCTGACCCACAGCGTGGACCTGCAGTGGCTGGTGGAGTGGAACGCGGTCCTGGTCAATAGCCATTATGACGTGAAGAGCCCTTCCCATGTCTGGATATTCGCTCAGTCTGTCAAAGACCCCTGGGTCCTCTGCCTCTTCAGTTTCCTGCGGCAGGAGAACCTGCCCAAACACTGCCCCACAGCTCTCAGCTACGCCTGGCCTTATGCCTTCACTCGGCTCCAGTCCATCATGCCCCTGGTCGACCCAAAGTAAGGAAACTGCATGTCCTCCTCCGTGTGGTTGATCATCTGCCCTCTTACGTTTTCCTTTTGTCTAACTGATTTGCATATTATAATCGTCTCTCGTTTCTGTACTTCCTAATACAGAATCCTGAACGTGGAGTAAAAACAGGCCAAAAGGTCTTATCTAGACCTAGTTTTTTCTTTCTTTTTCCTTAATAATCCCTATGACTGTCTGAGTGTAGAATGTCAGTCCCTTAGTGGTGAAAACAGCCTTCGAGTTTGATTCAGCCTCCCACCCAGCAGAGACAGTCCCTGCCCAGACAGTTCGCAACAGCCCGGACCAGCCTTGGCAGACAGCTGTTCGACTCTCTTTGAGCCCTTCCTAGGATCTTTATTTAACGAGTGATATTTAAAGTCCAGAACTTCCTTTCACTCCTGTTTTCAAATCCGTATTTCTAGTAGCCCAATTAATGCCAAGAAAACCAGCACCGCCGGCAGCGGAGACAATTATGTTACCTTGTGGAGAAATTACCTTATTCTTTGTTTTGGAGTTGCAAAACCCAGCATAATGAGCCCGGGACATTTAAGAGCGTCCACTCCGGAAATCATGGCGACCACACCCGATGGTACAGTGAGCTACGATAACAAGGTGACGTGACATGCTTCAGAAGAATTATTCTGTAAGGTTTTTTTTTAGCTTGTTTGTCTAGAGTTCACAGTGTGTATTACACTGTGCCTGCCATCTGGAGTCTGTGGGATCAGATTTGCATCCTACACATTTCTAAATTCCATTGAGCCTCGATGTGCATAATTTATTATTCCTCTCTGACAAGAGAACTGAAGATGAAGAGAAGTCGAGAAACTTGCTTAAGACCTCAGAGTGACATATATATTTATAAGCGCCCAGAGGTTTGGCTTCTGCCCTCCAAATCACATTTCCCTTACTCCCCACCAAGCATTTGTCCTTAAACTATGCCTTGATTAAATGACCTTGTTAAGAATGGTTTTGGAGACTTAATTGGTTAAAAAAAAAGTCTGTTATAATAAAAATATTCTTTAGAATTTATGTCCCAGGTGAAAAATGCATTCATTGTGCTGTTTAGAAATTGATGCCTGTCTATGTGTTTTGTTTTGTTTTTCTGAAACGATGGCAGTGTTTTGGGCTGTGGTTTAGTACTTTGAAACTGTATAATGGAATCATCATTTGATTAAAGGAAGCATCAGTTATCATGTTACCTCTTTTTCACTCTTAATCAACTTGTTTCAGGCCATAGGCACCCCATCGGTGGGAGTTCTGTTAAAGCAGTTGGTGCCTTTGATGAGACTAGAGGGCATTGAGATCACAGAGTCCTTAGTTTTAGGATTTGGAAGAACAAATTCCCTTGTTTTCAGGTACAGTAGTCTCAATGAATTCTAAATTCATTCCTGCCGCTGCTCTCGTGGTTCCTGTCTTTAACCTGAGTTTGAGTTTGCGTGTCGGCATGTGCCTGGGCATCTGTAGGCTTCGGGCCATTTCCTGTGTGTCCGCATTGCTTGGCGTGCATGGAGCAAGCGTTCCTCGCGACTGCCTGCGCTTTTCCCCTGTGGTCCTTGCGGCTTTGATTTGACGTCTCAGATTTTATCTTGTGCGCAAGCTTCTTTTAGAGAATATAAATGAATAGAATTCAGTGTCCATCGCCGGTGAGCCAGACGGTTCAGGGGCTTTGCTGTCAGAACAATGAGGTCTGCTCATCGGCCTTTCATGCAACAGGCTCGCAGGTTAAGCACTGATAGAACTCTTCCAGGAGTATTCTGTTACACTGGCTCATCTCTTTGGAAGGTGCTTTAACTGCCTTAATAGAACCATCATGTCTCACTTTCTGGATTCCTCACTCATTTCACACCTTTAATCAAATAACCATTCCATCTGAGGCAGTGTCAAAGCTCTTTGAAAGAGCCGTCATAAAGTGCTAGTTTGGGTTGCCTCTGGTGACTTCAGCTAAGCAGTGATTGCCTATAAGCTCAATTAAAATCCTGACCTTTCTTTTACATAGATAGAAAAGGGAAAGCTCCAGCCATCTGCGAGAAACTGTATTTGAACAAGAAAGATTAATGAGACCTTTTAGATACCACTGGAAAAAAATGTCCATTACATTATTCACATATTCAGTCAGATTTTATTCTCAAAAGAAGTAATTGTGAGTTCTGATACTTGAGTGCCAGCGAACCAGTGTTTTATTCCTTACTAGTTAAATAGTTAAGACAAAGAATCGTGTAGAAATACTACAGGAAAATAAGAAAAAGCAATTCCTGGAATCACCTAACATTCTTTCCCAAAGAGCCTAAGAAACTAACATTCTTTCCCAAGAACATGTGCTCTTATACATCTTACCCCCTCAATATTCTTAGGGGTGGGTAGGATTATATAATTTATTAGCTAGCCATATGAGTCTGGAAAGCAATAATGTCTCTGGGCCTCAGTTCCCTCACCTGTAAAATTGTTATAATAAATAAAAATGAAGTATATCCAATAAAAAAAAGAAAAGCTATCATTATAGAATCTACCTTATGATTTACTGAGAGGATTAAATGTAAAAATGTACATAGTAAATATTCAGTAAATGGCTGCTATTGGAGGAGATCATTGACATTATCTCCATTTCTTGTGTGAAGAACTTCTAGCATCTGTGTTAGAGAAATCTGAAATGGAATGCAGGTTTTGTCTCAGCACAGAATGCCATAAAGTTTACTTTCCTAACTTCAGATTTTACTGGAGGATGACGTCTTATAGCACAAAACATCCTGCCAGACTATTGCAAGGTGCTCAGGCATAGAGTAGGTTGTACACAGAATATCTGGCAGAGACTAGAGCTCATAATTTTGTCATCTTGACATAGAAGTTCATAAATTATTTCCCAAAGGAAAGAAATATTTAGATTAGTGGATATAAGGCTGAGAACTAGAGATAATGGGAACAGGTGAAAGATAGATAGATAGATGATCAAACTTATACTTTTACTTTACCAGAGAAAAGGTTTTGATGAAAACCTCCTTACTGTAATACTTGCCATAATTTGCCTGTATCATATAGCTCAAATAAGGGTTTTATCTTTGAACCTCCAAAAAGACTTCATTTTAAAATCAGCTGTCAGTCAATCAATCAGTCCCCTGAGCACAGATCCCAAAAGTGGTGCCTGGGCAACTGCCCCCCTCTCTTTTGCTCTCGTGAGACTGAACATATCTTCTGTGAGGGACTCAGTTTGGCTTATCTTCATCCCCAGTGCCTGTAGTGAAGTGTTCCAATTTTAATAATCACTTACAAAATACTGTTTAACTGTTTATAGAGAGTATCTTGCCATAAAGGTCTCCAGAACAGGAAATCAAAATCAAGTCAACAAACATGTATTGAGCCAAAATTATATATGTAACCCTGGGATGAAAACCAGTAATGCAAAGCACAGGCCAATACCTGGTTCCAGTCCACACGTGACTGAGAAATAGAAGGGCCGGGGGAATTTGAGGCCAGAGCCAAAGGGAGAAAAGCATGTGACTTAGGATCAATGGATGTATTTGGTGACAAACTTGGCGTCAATAATAATGAATTTCAAATGCTGACCTTTTTCCTCCATAGAGAATTAGTGGAAGAACTTCATCCATTAATGAAAGAAGCTCTGGAACGAAGACCAGAGGTAAGATTTTTAATTTAAATACTTCACGCCTCAGTTTATTTGAACAATGGTATAATATGGACTTAGATGATACTTAATCATTCCCCATCTCCCCAAAAATACAAATATTAACAGTAAATCTTAATATTTTAACTTTCGTTATTTTTATTATTGCTCAGTATTTGAGTATTTAGTATAATATGGTTCCTATTTTAAAAGATTTTTCTTCTAAACTCATGAAAGCAAAACAACCTACATGCATACACGGTCCTAGGTATGTAAAAATATTACATTCTTTGCGGGAGGTTTGAGTTGATTGAATTCGGGGTTTTAGCTGGTTTACTTATCTTTTACAAGGAGTTGGACGGTCAAGAATATTATTTGTTCCTCTGGTATAAGAAGGATTTTTGTCAACTTTATCTTCCCTGAAATGTACTCTGAAAAGGACAAACTTATAATGTAGCAGGGGAGAGAAAAAGAGACTAAGACAGAAAAAGAAGCTTCCCATAAAGTAGATAAGGTATAAGAAGTAGCAGAATTTTAGCCCTGTGACTTGCATGACAAGAACTGGTGGGACCCTTGGTGTCCACTCTGTGCTGCTTCGGTGACTCCATCTTTCAGTAGCTGCTGGGAGCCACTAGGAAGTGAAGCCGGTCATTTCTGAACGTTGCCACCTTGGAAATATTTATTGACCCACTTAGGATCTGTTTCTTTTATAACCCATAATAGCAAGCATTTTCTCTAAGGATTTGAAAGAAAGAAAAACACCCTCATCTTTTATGTTTAGGAAATTGAAAATAGCTAGATGAAGCTTTCCTTTAATATAGGTTCCCAAAGCAAAGTTAATATTGTTCTGCGCATGTGCCTAAACAGTATTCCCTCTTTTTACACAGAACAAAAAACGCCGAGAACGGCGGGACTTATTGAGGCTACAACTACTTCGAATATTTGAGCTTCTGGCTGATGCGGGTGTCATAAGTGACAGGTAGGATGAAAGTTCGAATGAGTTCATCTCTTCTCACTAAACTGGCCTTTTTGTCTCTCTATCTTCGTGTCTGGCTTGTCTTTCTTTATTTCTTTTTTTTCTTTCTTTCTCTCTCTCTTTATTTCTCTCCTTCCTTCCTTCCTTCCTTTTTAAAATATGTTACCTTTGGGACGCCTGGGTGGCTCCATGGGTTAAAGCCTCTGCCTTCGGCTCAGGTCGTGATCCCAGGGTCCTGGGATCCAGCCCTGCATCCGCTTTCTGCTCAGCAGGGAGTCTGCTTCCCTTCCTCTCCATCTGCCTGCCTCTCTGCCTACTTGTGATCTATCTGTCAAATAAACAAAATCTTTTTTTAAAAATGTTACCTTTAACTTTTATTCAGAGAAGTCCAAAACCTGTTGTTGTTGTTTTTCGCATTTATTTACACTGCCTGTGGGTCAAGAGCCAATTTAGCATGCGACTCCTGGCAGTGAATCTTATTTTCCACGAAGCATGTACTACTCTGACATAAAGACTTATCATCTGAAAGCTTAATCTTTTTTTTTTTTTTTTTTCAGCACGAATGGAGCCTTAGAAAGGGATACTTTAGCCCTTGGGGCTCTGTTCTTAGAATACGTGGACCTGACCCGCATGCTCCTAGAAGCTGAAAATGACAAAGAAGTAGAAATTCTTAAAGATATCCGGGCACATTTTAGTGCCATGGTCGCCAACTTGATTCAGTGCGTTCCAGGTACAATGATGCCTCACTGCGAAGTCCCATCCTTGCTTGAAAAACCCTTTGTGTTCCTCACTGCTGTGCTTTCCTCTTCCATCCTACTGGTCCGTGTGCAGGTCTGGGAGAGGGTCCTTCATTTATTTCGGGCTACTTGGGAATACACATGAGAACAGATTGCAGTCATTCAGCACAGAGTTGGAAAGGGAACAAGAGGAGTTAAATTTGGCTTTGTGCTTATCCCATTATTTCTATTCTTTGGGTTCCCATCTGAAAATGAAATCTTTGTGATTTCCAGAGGAAGGAAGTAATTCAGGGGGAATTTCACATAGACTTCATTTCTTCCTTTTCATTGTGCTCCCCTGTGAACATGAGATCCAACTCCACAGTACTCCTCCTCTTGACTCTCCAAGCAACACATGCTATAGAATTCTCTACAGCTTAGTAAATTATATTATTGAGCAGTTTTGTCTTTTTTTTCCCACAGAGCAAATGGGTATGAAACCTTTTCATCTAACAAAAGCACAGAGAATAAAAATAGCTGGCCAGTGTGGTGTCAAAATTAATTACTATAATTAAAATTGTTGAGATAATTACAAAAGGCCACAGTTCAACTGTTCTACTTTTTCATTATTTTGATGCGGCAAAACCTTCTTCTTACCAGCCCTCCTCCTCTTGGATGACCCAAAGTTCAGATTTGAGAGGACTTCTTCAGTGAGAGTGTGCTTGTTTCAAATGGAGGGCCGTACCTTATATTTCCCAGTTATTTCTACAGATGGGTGGCAGCAGTGGAGAGAACGTTTGCTATGTGAGCAGCAGCCAAGTGGGAGTGTTACGGTTTTCCTAGATGTTGATTAGAAAGCAGTGTCTCGGGGCACTGGGTGGCTCAGTGGGTTAAAGCCTCTGCCTTTGGCTCAGGTCATGGTCCCAGGGTCCTGGGATCGAGCCCCGCGGCAGGCTCTCTGCTCAGCAGGGAGCCTTCTTCCCTTCCTCTCTCTCTGCCTGCCTCTCTGCCTACTTGTGATCTCTGTCTGTCAAATGAATAAATAAAATCTTAAAAAAAAAAAAAGAAGAAGAAAGAAAGCAGTGTCCATGAGGCCACTTTTTGTCTCTGATTCCCACTCTGGACAAAGTGCGCCAACTGCAGCATGAGAGGAGGACACTACACTTAGAGAGAAGATTAGGCTTGCCTTCTTAAATGCTCATTTCATTACCTAAAGACAGTTTGATTTAGGGAATAAAATTACTCCTATCCTCAAAATGTGAGAATCATGTAGAATAATGACGTAAACTGTATTCACTATACTTTTCAGTCTAGGAGACTCTAAACTCTGTTTTTCTCTCTAGTTCACCATCGAAGATTTCTGTTTCCCCAGCAAAGCTTGAGGCATCATCTTTTCATCTTATTTAGCCAGTGGGCAGGACCGTTCAGCATTATGTTCACCCCTCTGGATCGCTACAGTGATAGAAATCATCAGATTACAAGATACCAGTATTGTGCGTTAAAGGTAGGGCACCTTTGTCTCAGGCAATGACTTTTGTCGGACCAGTAGTCTCTGTCCTTAAACTGGCAACCATGCCCTAAATAAGGTTAAAATAACAATATGATATGATAAAATATATGTGCACAGGCAACAAACACACACACCTATAAATACAAAAAAAAAGCTGACTTTTTAAAATTCCAAAATATACACACACCAACCTAAGTGGATGGCTGTATGTGTGTGTGTGTGTGTGTGTGTGTGTGTGTGTGTGT